>JAODAL010028951.1:0-52476 GCA_025379985.1 Phyllomedusa bahiana | reverse complement strand
TGGTTAAAATCTACTGCCTTCTGGCACTTTTAATTTTGTGGGTGATGCGGGTTTTAAAGGGTCGGTGGGACAAGACGGGGATGTAATGGTCTGGATTTTTTTTTCTGTGCTTTTTTAACCCAAGTGTGTTGCCTAAGTGTAGCAGATCCATTTGACTTTTTGTGGATGTTAATTCCGCTTCTCCAGCCTTTTTTGGGGTTTAAAAATAAGGTGTTGTTGCCCCTTATAGACTTTATGTCATCGCTCAAAATCGACGCTCACTAAAAATCCTTATCGTAGCAGCCGACTATGACTACGATCGATCTCGTAGCCACGCAATGCTCAACACTATTTATGACTATCGGATATCTCATGAAAATTATTATATCGACTTTTACTCGATAACGAAGGTTGACCCCAATCGCTCTTTTCATCTAACGATTTTTGCGCAATTCAAGATTTTTTCGCTAACAAAGTTCTCCCCCTTTTGAGACTAAAAATACGTTTTATTATAGATTTTAGCACTGAATACTTTTTTTAATGGATTTTGGCACTAAAATCCTTTTCTTTAAGTTTTGGCGTAAAAAAGTTTCTTGGTTTTGATGAAAAAAAATAATTTTTTTTAAGGATTTTTTGGCGCCAAAATCCTTGTCTTTACAGATTTTGGTGCTAATAAAGTTACCTCGTTTCTGATGCAAAAAATCCTTTACAGGTATTGCGCTAAAAAAATATTTTTTTTTTTTTTAGGTTTTTTTGATGCTAAAAAATACTTTTTTTTCACAGATTTTTGACTCTAAAATAAGTTTTTTATGGATTTTGGCGTTATTAAAGTTATCTCGCTTTTGTCGCTAAAACTACATTTGTTAACGGATTTTGGAGCTAAAAACTTTTTTTAGGGATTTTGGTGCTAATAAAGTTATTTCACTTTTGTTGCTAAAAATACTTTTTTTATGGTTTTGGCACTAAAATTATTCTTTTTACAGATTTTGACGCTAAAATTCCTCTTTTTTACGGATTTTGGCACTAAAGTATGTTTCTCACAGATTTTGGCGCTAAAATAAGTTTTTTAAGGATTTTGGCGCCATTAAAGTTAGCTCACTTTTGTTACTAAAAATATTTTTTTTTACAATTTTTGTTGCTAAAAACTTTCTTTATGGATTTTGGTGCTAAAAAAGTTATCTCACTTTTGTTGCTAAAAATACATTTTTTTAAGTTTTTTGGCGCTAAAATACTTCTTTTTACGGATGTTGATGCTAAAATTTCTCTTTATTACAAATTTTGCCGTCATTAAAGTTATCTTGCTTTTGTTGCTAAAAATACATTTTTTACGGATTTTTTGGGATAAAATTCGTTTTTTACGGTTTTAACCTAAAATATTTTTTTTTACGATTTGGCGGTATTAAAAAATTATTTACTTTTGTAGCTAAAATAAGCTTTTTGGTTTTGGCATTTTTAAAAACTTTTTTTTTTCGGTTTTGTGTAAATACATTTTGCGGATTTTGGGACCAAAAATTTTGGTTGCTTTGAAAAAAAAAAGTGAGTTTTGATAGACAGTTTTCATACAGTTTTCATAGATTTATAGTTGTGCTACGGCATTTCTGAAGCATTACAGCTGGAGAAGGTATACCCCCTTTCAAAAAGATTACCTGAGCCAAGAAGTGTCGTATTAGCATAGAAATGAACCCGATTTTGATCCCTGTAGGGGGTTATAAATCGGCGAAATTTTGCTATTATTTTTGTCATGAAATTTCATACATGCAGTCCGCAGTGTTTCTATTTGTGTTTTTTCTCCGTTTTGACCTCTCGATTATTTTTTTTTTTTTTTTTATGATGCTTTGGTTATAGTGGTCGTCAGGAACTTTAACTTAGGATCCTGGTCAGTTCTATTACTACATATCTTTGGATATTCTATTCAAACACGCACTGCAATTTGCTTATTATTGGCATATTATTGTTTCAAATTTACGTAGTATGATTACATTTACCTATTACAGACTCCTATTTGTTGTATGTATACTTGCACTATCAATTGTTATATGACAGTATCATCTGTAGTGCACATATCTCTTGACTGCACCTGCTTGGCCCTTTCCCGGGATTTCTAGAAGCTCTCGCATTGGTGAAGTTTGGTTCTACTGTAAAAATGGACCTGCCCTTGCCGCAGGTGAGTACAATCCTGTTTTGCATTATTTTAATTATCCTGCTATACCCTTTCTTTTAATTGTTATGTCACATAGTCCATGTTTGATTAGGAGCGTTTTCAGGGAATGTGAATTGTTTTTATCGAGTTGTCGAAATAAAAAACGCAATTTTATCCTTCCATTTGGATCAAGTGCTAACCAAAAGGACTTTGCATATTTACCTGTGTGTCCTTCATGGGGCAAGGTACGTGCACTGTTATTCTGGCAATTTGTATGGGTAATATGATAATTTTTTGTTTTCCTCCCTGGATCTGTGAACATACCATAGACTCACAGTAAAGCTTAGAATCCTTGCAGTTTCCAATACAGAATGTTTCTGCCTGTAAAATGAGCAATTCTGTCAATTCTGTTATTGATTTTCTATTTAATTGCTCTGTATGCAATGTCATAATTCATTAGTGTAGGTGTACCAGGTAAAAAAATAAATCAATACCTTTGTACCACTGCATTCATTTTATGACTGTATAAATAGATTTGGGGTGCTCCCATCTAATATTTTGATGATATATTGATAGCATATGTCATCAAAGTGTGATAGGTGCAGGTCCGACCTTTGGGAGCCACAACGATCTTGAGAATTTATAACAGAGAAAAGGTCCCGCTTGCACACAATTCTCTATTTTGTTTTATGGCAGTTCTAAGTACAGCCAAACACACCACTCCACTATACTCAGAACTTTCATGGAACAAAATGGAGAACTGTGTGCCAGTGGGACCTTCGGGTGGCCATTCCAGGGATAAGTGGGACCCACACCTATCACACTTTGATGGTATATCCGGTTGATGTTGCATCAAAGTACATGATGAGAATACCTCTTTAAGGACTTTTTGCATGGGGCAGTTATAAGCCAAACAAAGGTTTGGGATTTCAGTTTTGAAAATTTGCCCTGCTAAAGGCCTTGTTAGATTGGAAGAATAACAAAAAACCCCGTTCAAGGTGTTTTCTTTTTTTGGAAAGAAACATAGTTGTGGTTTGTGAAAATTTTAAAGTACATTTAATAACTTAACTGCAAAGTACTACAATGCTTTAAATTGAGTTAACACAATGCAATATTAATGCCTGCTACATCTGCATCTTTAGGAGAAGGATGAAAAAAAGTATCCCCTGATATTTCCCCGTAAATGGTAGTAAAACATACAAAAATTATGCTCTTTAAGAGCAGAAAATTTGTTTATGTAAAATGACCCTTCATTCTAGATCATAAGACTATAAAACAAAAGACCATTATTTGTTAAATCATTCTGGACAGATTTACAATATATAGACTATTACGAAGTGATCTAAAATTCAGATGGTCTCTGCTCAGAACATCAAAGTTTGGTTAAGGATCTTGCTGTGTAATGTGTAAGCCCATAATAATATAATTTTGAAAATCATTTGCTCCCGAAACAAATTTATACAGCAAATAAAGTGGATTTTGCAAACTGTAGGGCAAAAACCCAAATGCCTAATGGTAAATGTTCGAGTTAAATTGAGTTTGAGATCTTTGGCAGCATCCCTTTTTTTGTAGACCACAAAAGTCACATTGCAAAAAAAAAAAAAGATCCTAAATATTAAAAGCCTCATGTATCTCTTTATGCCACATATTATTTCTGGAAAGTTAAAAGGAAAAATTTTGCAAAAAATATAAAAAATAAAAATTTAAACTTAAAGATAACAGGGGGCAGGATTATAAATGTGATTGCCCTGCCGCCCTTCCCCAAATGTCACCCTGCTAATTTGGGTTTTTTTGTTTCATTAAAAAACTACTTTTGAATATAGTTTGGAAGAAGTTTTCTAATTGCTCAAAATGTAACTTTAACAACTGAAATCAGCATGGCATATTTCAAAACTTTCCCACTGTGTTCTCACAGTTTATTTTTCTTGATTCTGATTTTTCGGCCAAGACTGTGGCACTAGCAGAAAGGGGCCATTGTTAGGATGGGAGCAGTGGGGAAAGGACCTATTTTTTTTTCTAGTAATACTTTCTCTCGTTTTTTCAATCTTTAGTGAAAAGAGAATTTTTAAAAAACAAGGAAGGAAAAGGATTTTTTTTTTTTACACTCTCTTAGCTCATTTAATAAAAGAGAACTACTAAAAAACTAATAAAATAAGCAGATGGTAAAATGACTTTATCAATAAGATTTCACATATTTCTGGAATTAAATGTAAAAAATTAAATGCCTGTAACATTCCCATTGTACATTAAAAAGAATACATTACTAATTAAAATGCTTATTTTATTATTCCTTTTATATTTATATAAGGCAAAATAGACGTTTCGAAAAGGATTGAATGAAAATAAGGAAGGGGTATAATGACCCCACGCAAAAAGTACAAAAATTATTTGATACTCAACTGTGATTGACACATTGCACAGTGAATTTGTAGGGGTGGACACATGGGGTGAAATATATTTCTTTGTACTTCTTTGATATAGTGTCGCCAAAATAGATATTTTCAGATGTATATATTAAGAGTTATTAACTTAACTGTCACTTAACTCTGTAATAGTATTTGTGCCTCTCAAACAAGCTAAGCAGCGCACCTTGTCCAAAAATAAGCACTCTCCAACCAGCCTCCTGTCACAGGTGGTGCCGCATTTCTTATGTTGGGCCACAGGCACACTCATATTCTCACTTCTATGTCACTGCCAGGGACTAGTAGCACCACGTCCCGCATGTTGGGCGCATGCAAACATCAGCTCAGTGACATTTAAAGGGACATTGTCCTGGTAATTGGATAATTGATGGGCGCTGACCCTACTCATTCTCACCACTCTTTTCCTGCCTTGCCAGATTAATTTTGTGCCTATGCCGATAGAGAAAGTGTTCTATTGTGTCCTGTTTACTTAGTGGCACCAGACCCCTTGCGACTCCATACCCCAGATCTAACCAGGTTTGCCTGGATGCCTGCAATGGATCTCGTGCCTGTCCTATGACTACGTAGATTTGCCTCCCGTATTCTTTGTACCACACTTGACCACGTGCTTTCCATAGCAAGCAAGTCGCATCAGGGGTAACGACCTGGTAGTCTCCAGCTGCAACAAGCCCAACCTGCCTCATAGCAGGTTCTGGTGAATACCAGGAGGCTACTCCGCTCCCTGATGTGGGCTTATTCGCACGCTTGTGTTGCGTCCAGGGGACTCGCAAACTTGCCCCAGTTGGTTTTCCCATGCTATGGGAAAACATTTCATAGGATATCACTATATACAAAGCAACTCCCGCTCTCTAAGTTCAGGAGATCTTTACCAGAATCCAGTACATTACTTAGTCTATGATGCCATGGTTTGGAGCAGTCCTGAGTCATTTAAAGATAACCAACCAACAGAAATTCTGCTCCTCTTCTTCAAATGCACCATAACCCAAAACTTCCCACCGATTGAGCTTCACATGTTGGATAGTAAAAATGACACTTTACTGCTACTCAAAGGCACTGATCATATGGAAGATTTTCTGTAAAAAAATAAAAAATAAAATAAACTGGTATGTGAATATGAGGCAGAAGTCTGAGATGAATTTTTCATATTTCTGCCATCGATTTTGACTTAAAGAGGTTTCTCACCAGATTGATTAGCTTTAATCATCTAGGCAAAGGTAAAGTAAATAAAGATTATTTACCAAACTTTGCTTGTGTCTGACTTTGTTTTTCAGAGCTAGAGCAGTTTCGGAGCTAGACTGACACCTCTTGGTATGCTCTAGCAGTGGGATGGTTGTAGACGGGTGGGCACGCAACCCATTTGTCCCGGGTCGCGGGCAAACCCTTTTTTGGTGGTCGCCGCATACTGAGCGGCACCGCTGCCCGCTTGACGGTTGCGGTTGTTGGGGCTTGGGCCAACGTTTCTACTCCTGGTCGGCCGCGGCTCTACTTACTTTACACCTGGCCGCGCTCCTGTTGCGGTCCTCAGCCTCCCGTGCTGCGCGCGTCCCCGGACAGTTCTAAGGCGCGCGTTCGCGCAGGCATTTTGAGAATAGTAATTTTAACGGGCCAGTAGATGTACCGATAATTGGCTATTGCCGGTCATGCCCCTATTTTAGCCTTGCCCTCTTTCCTGGGGCCGTTGCCTGGATCTTTAGTGCCAATTGCTGACGCCTATTGTGAAAGCGTTACTAGCCTTGTCCTGAGCTTAACGATGTGTACCGGTCCCATTAGCTTCCGTTCCTTCGACCACGCTTCTTGCCGCTGCCCTGACCTTACGCCTGTCCACGGAACATGAACCTGTGTGCCGCCTGCCCTGACTCCCTTCCTGATGTTCCCGACTACGAGCCCTGGCCTGACATTCTGCACCTCGCTATACTCGGCTTCCACTACCCGTAAGCAAGTCACGTCAGGGGAACGGACCTGGTTAGACTCTCACGCCGCAGCGAAGTCCATCCGCTTTGCGGCGGGCTCTGGTGCACAAACCGGGGACCTACTTAGATTTCCGTCTTCCCTGGCGTGGGCTGTGTACACCCATCGCTTGCGGTGGTCCGATTGGGGAATCCCACCTCTATGTCCGGGTAGCGTGACAGGTATAGCATCCGGCCATTGGGATCCCACCAATGGTTCTCATCTGCCGTCTGACTTCACACGCCATTGTGGCTCAGCTGGTCACAACAGCTCTATTGCAGTAGGCCCGCAGCAAGTCAAGACTCATCTGCGATCGCCATGGATTGCAATGCAGCTGTCTTGGGTCTCGTTCAGCAGGCAACAATTCCCGCGGCTCGCCGTGGCTACCGCTGTGTCCTCCCCCTTGGGGTCTCAGGCTCTCCAGAAATCCGCTTGGTCACGGCTCCGTCTAGATCTATGCTCCGACTCGTGCAAATTCGATGGGGACGTCCATGGCACGCCTGCAGGGGGCTTTTTATCTCACACCAAGCGTCCCTGCGTATTGTGGGTAATGGGTCAACGCCAATTTTCCTTCTCCGCAACGTTGGTCTATGGTGGCGTTTCGCGTCGCTTATAGACCTTCTAGCTCCGGGATAAGCCCTGGCTTGGGCTACCTCCCCGGTGTGTGTGGGGACAGGGAGTCGATACGGTCACAATGCTAACCTGGACTTCATTCCGTCACCGAGGTTCAGGAGTGTTTTTATCGAGGGAAACGTCCCGGTGCCTCTTCTGCAGAGACTAAACCGCATTGCTAAACACTGCGCAAGGGACTCATCTGTAGGCGATTATGCCGTGTACGCTTCCGCTGCACTCTGGCCTCGAGTTATCATGGAATGATAGCCTGGAAGTTGGATCTGGCCAGACCTTGTAAGAAGGGGGCTCTCTCCAGCCTGCCATCAAGGCGGCTCTATCGCTGCTCCGTGGATACTCCCGTATTTATTGGGTGAAGTCTATCTCGTCTGGCCGACTTCGGATTGAATCCGTTTCGGATTAGGCCAGGAGGACTCCGGCAAGGATCAATGAGATGCAAGCTAGACCCCTCTCGTGTCGTCTTCCTCGTGCGGGCCCCAGTATTTCGCAAAGGCCGCCTCAGTGCCCTCGCCACTCCGCCGCCGATAGAGTGCTCATGTGAGGTGGAATCTGGGGCCGCCCAATCTGTCTCCAGATGCTGAGGCTAAACAGAGTGACGTGAGGAGAATTCTTTCGTTCTGTACTTGTGCTCAGCGCAGTGACCATCTCGCAGTAATCCTGCCCAACTCGCCTCAGCGTATGGGAAACGGGCTGCACTAGGATACGTTAGGAGGAGGCGTCGTCCTCAGGTGTAGAAGCAACGCCCTATCCTCGCCTGACCATGCACACGTGATCGTCGGCACTGGGGCACTGGTGCCCCTAGTTTAAGGCTACTGCTTTCGGAGACTCTCTGGGTCTGGTCCGGAATTCTTGGCGCTGATCTTGGCTACATCCCATGCACTATAACCTCCCTGTGATCCGCACTGGAAGAAGCCCTTTCGTCTTATCTCCATCTCTTCTCGGGTCAGTGGAGAGATTCTCAGGACCTTTTCGGGCCACGAAACTGAGCCCCCTGGTCATACTTAAGTGGTGGTGATCTGCATAAGGACGGTGACTCTTTGCTGTTCTACGTACTACCACAGTTTGCTATCATCCATTCTCTGGGCTCTCCCGTGGCTTGCAACGTCGATCACGCTCCCGTGCATCGTTTGGCTCCAGTCTCGGGCGTGATCATAGTCTGTCAGTTTGGGGTTCGGTAGTGTCAGTCTTCGCTTTTTTGGTAGGCATCTCGGCGTCCAGGGTCGCTGTCCCTACCGCATTTTCGGGATCGTCTTAAACGATGTCATTTTCTGCGGGCCTTCCTGCACATACCAAGTCCTTCGACTAGACGTCTTCTCCGTGATAGCAAGAAGCTGAGACTGTTGCCGCTCCCATCGCGACCTTATGACTGTTCCTATTGACCTCCTGCCCGGGACGTCTCCTCCACGTGGGCAGGGTGATTACCCCCTATAGGCGCACTGAGCCTTGCGCACTATGTGTTCACACGCATTATTATCAAGGAGAATCTTCCAGAGGGTGGTTTTGGTTTTATCCGCAAGTCCTTCTCTCCAGCGGGGGCCGGGTTCTATCTTCGTTGGCTCATAATGGAAGGGGATAGTCATGGCCGGTCCTTGCATAGGACTTCGAGTTGTGGCTTCAACAAGTTCACGGTAAAGATCCGCTATCACCCCATGCCTGCTTGATCACGGAACTTTTTGATGTCTTCTTGTTCGTGCCAAGATTCTTTATACTAAACTGGGGAACCTGCGAGGGGTTATAATTATACGAGCATACGTGAGGGCAACGTATGGAAGACCGCTTTCAATCACCCGCGACGTGCAACTTCGCAGTACCTGGTTTCATGACCCATTATGGACTCTTGCAATGCCCCGCCGTACTTCCAAGAATGTCGTCTAATGACATCTTCGGGGACCTTATATGCTGTAACACTATGCGTGTTTTGTGTTTTCTTGACGATATTCTGGTTTCTCCCGTCCGACCTGTTGAATCCCATCAAGTTCCCGTTGCGCCAGTGTCCTCAGATCGTCCTAAGGGCCAATCCGCCCTCTATGCCAAAATTGAGAAAGTGCCAGTTCCATCAGCTAGGAAGCCTCACCATTTCTCGCTACATCAGTTTCTGTACAGGGCTACAGATGGACCTCGCGAAGTTGTCTGACCTCCGTCCTGCTGCAGTGGCCAGCGGCCCCACGGGTCCTCCGAGGCTCATACAAAGATTCCTGGGTGCTTTCGCCCAACTATTACAGGCAATTTTTTTATACCACCATTTGTTCCTCGGATGCGTGTGTCTCCCATAGTGGCTTTTAACAGAAGAAGAACGCAATATCCTAAGCTCTGCGCACAGCGGCGGAAGGGGAAAGCCTTCTCTGTAAGTTAAAATGTGGTGGGCCTTTTATGTGCCTCTGCGCCAGGCTCGTGCACGGCCTGATTAACTGACTCCAACATTTTTTTTCTCGAGGTTCGACGCCCTCCTCGGTAGGGGCGGGGCCAAATACTCTCCACAATAGAAAGGGCCCAAAGCGCGAAAACCCCTCACTTGGGTGTCTTTTCTATCAAGTGTTTTCCTCTGCGGAAAGGAACTGACTCTATTGGCTGACGGGGATTTGCTGGCCATCAAGCTGGGCACTGGAAGATGGAGATAGACCTGCCTGGAGGGGACTCTCGTCACCCTTTCAGCATCTATACCGGCTACCATAAAAATCTGCTGTATCTCCAGACTGCCAAAAGCTTTAAATCCGTGTTGCCAGGCTAGTTGGTCTCCGTCCTTCTTTCCCGGTTTAACTTTTCTTTATTCATTTTAGCCCTGCGGACACGAAAATTGTCAAGGGCCCGCAGATATCTCCCGTGCCTTCGGTTGTGACTGGGGACGACGTCCATCTATAGGACACATTATCCCTCTCATGAACGGCTTCATCTCTGCAGCACCTATGTAGGATCTACAACGCCTCTTTCCTCGCCAGGCAAGTACATTCGTCCGTCCAGCTCTTCGGAAGATTATATTGTAGTGGGCTGTGACATTGCTCCCGTATGGCCGGGGCACCCAGGAGTGCAGAGGTCCTGCTCATCTCGCATCTCTCGACGCTCTACTGGGTGGCCGAGCTAGCCCAGGATGTTCGTGAGTTCGTGGTGGAGGGCCTGCCGCTTCCATGGTGCCGGAACAAGTCTCCTCGTCTCAAACCGCAGTCTGATGCCTGCCTATGTCCCCTATTACAAGCTTGTCCTTGGACCCCATAGTGGCCATGGATTTTATCACGGTTCTCCACCTCCCCTCGTGGCCAAACACAGTGATCTGGGTGGTTACTGACCCGTTGGTGTTTTCTAAAGAAGTACACCCACTTCGCATTCCTCTGCTCGGGTAGCTCGCCTACCCCTCTGCGTCTCGCCCGTGCCAGTCTATTTTTTTCTTCATATTTTTTCGGCGCATGGGCTCCTTACAGCACATAGTGTCGGACGCGGGCGTTCAATTTGTCTCCAGATTCTGGGAGCTGCTCCCTCTGTAACACCAATAACAAATGAAAACTGGACTTTTTTTCAGCCTACTCCACACCCTCCCAGTTACATTAGGTCAGGTAGCGTGAGAATGAGTAAAACGTAGTACTGGGTGCTACATGCGCCACTTTGTCTACCGCATGCCCATGATGGATTGGTCCAGCTTTTGTTGCCCCTGGGCTGCAGTTCTGTTCGGTATAGCTCATTGGACTCGGAGTCTGCTGTAGAGTGCTCCTTTCTTTATTGTTCTACGGGTCGGACATCCCCGGCCACGTACCCTTCTCCTCACCTTTCTGTGCCCTCGGAGGTCCCCTGCTGTCGGAAGAGCTGTGTTCCAGGACCTGACTGTTTTCTGCGAGACTCAGACTCACCATTCGCTATCCTGGACTCAGCCCCGACACTCCAAGGCTAAAGGCCAAAAAAAGCGAAGACCTCCCGCCCAAACCTTTTCCCCAGGTGACCAGTGTGGCGTGTCGGCTAAATATATACGTTTTCAAGGTTTGCAGCTCAAAAGCTGCTGCGTCCCCTGTTCCTGGGTCCATTCGAGGGCATCAAGCGCATTAACCAGTAGCATACAAGCTCCGCCTTCTCACCCAGCTATGAGGGTCCCGAACTCCTTCACATGTCTCCCTGCTAAAATGCCCGGTGTCCTTAATAGATTCTCTCGGGTACTTGCTCCTCCACTCCTTGAGTGATGACCAACCTCGATGTACTTTACGGTAAAGGAGATTCTAGACATGAGACAGTCAGAGTGGAGGCGGGTTGTTTTCCTCATTGATCTGGGTAGGGGTTCGGTCCGCTCGCGCTCGCTGCGCGCCCTCGGGAGCCCAGAGAACAATATTCTGGACGGGTCATTTATTCAGGATTCCTCAGCCCAGATTCAGAGGGGGAGGGCCGGCAAGGGGGTGGGGGGGCGCTTGGTACGGTGTACGGGGGGGGCCCGGACCGTCCCGGGTAGCGGGCACACCCTATGGTCGACGCACATCGAGCGGCACCGCCGCTAGCTTGACTGGGTCGAGTCGACTAGGCGGCGAGCTCACCCGGCCGGCCCGGCTCCTCCTACTTACCCGGTCGCGATGCCTGTTTCACTGGTCTCAGACTCCCTGGCGTAGCGCGCGTACTCCGACAATCTAAGGTGCACCTTTTGCCGGCGCCGGCACCTGTGTAGATTTAGTAAGGGCCAGGGTACGGTATGTTGGCTATGTGCCATGTCAAACTGCCCCTATTTCGAGCCTGCCCGCTCCTGGGGGTTGCCGGACACTTTGGTGCCATCGCTGTGCCTAGTTGTGAAAGCGTTTTACTAGCTTGTCCTGATTATCAGTGTTACGTACCATTTGCTTTCCGTTCCTTCGACCCACGGCTTCTTGCCTCCTGCCCTTTGACCTTGAGCACCTGTCCAAACACGACCTGGTTAGCCGCCTCTGTAGCCGTGTCCTTCTGCCTGTTCCTGTGAAAATACGAGCCTGCCTGACGACATGCTATTTTCTCTGCACGTCGCTTTACCTCGGCTGCCACCGCAAGCAAGTCACGTTCAGGGGATAACAGCACTGTGGGTAGAACTCTCCGCCGCTGCATAGTCCATTTCTCGCTCTTCTGCGGCGGCGCTCGTTGAGTGGGAAAATTACTGGAGGGGAGCCTACTTAGATTCGTTCCCGTGGGTGGGCTCTTGTATACCATCGTGCTTGCGGGGTCCAGTGGATACACCTTACGTTTTTCCTGGGGTAGTAGACACTTGGATGTTTGGTGACATCACTCCCTGTGTCGTATCATTAAAGCACTAGGAAATGTTTATTTTGTTACTGGACATATTTAAACCCTTTTGTCACATCTCTGCACTCTCTAGCTTTGTGCCCTGCTGTTAAAACCCAGCTAGAAATAGCAGAGTTGAAATGTCAGTCTCACTGCTAGGAAGAAAACCATCCATCAAGTTGTAAATGAAACAGGTGGGGTGACAGTGGTAGGCCTAAAAGCTGGCTGTGAAAAGAAAGCTCTGTGAAAATGCCAGATGAGAAAACCCTTTAAATATGTGACCGACTTCAATGCAATCATGGAGCAGAATTAGCCCTGTTAAGTGGAGCTAATCCATGTCCTGTCTACTGATGTAATTTCAAGCATGAAAACCACACCTATAAGTGATAGATTACATTTGTGTGCATTGTAGTTTATTAGCCATAGTAAATTATAAGATGGGAGTCGCTCAGTGCTAATGCACTACCTTAATGTACCATGTGAATAAAGTCTGTTACATCACTTTTTCATCTAGCAGCTAAAGACCAATCAATTTATGTGCTAAATTAAAATGAAAAATAAGGAAGTAAATTATATAAAACAGACAGCTGTGTAGACTTGCCTAAACCTATAACCAGCTGGATTATTATTATTATTTATTTTAGAGCGTCCTTAGTTCAAGGCGCCTGTTACAAAGGATGGGGGCTTATATATGTTATACCCTACTATATATATATTATATATATATTTTATTATATATTATATTATTATATTATATATTATATATAGTTAGTATATTATGTATATATATTACTTTGTAATTTATATATACATTATATTGTATAGATATTAAATTTTATATATATTAATATATATATATATATTATATTGGTAGGAGGGCACAAGGTTTCGTGATAGTTGACGGTTCAGTTATGTGTCACCGATCTGCCTAAGATAGGTGTGAAATAAGCCCTTTTGTTTTGTGTCAGCAGCGAATGATGGCCAACTGGACTAGTATGTATGTGTAGTATGGCAGTAATGCCGTGATCTGGGTCGGGCTTTATTGGAGCAGTCTGTAGAGTTGGGTGGGATGGGCTGTTCCCACACTCCAGTCCTGGGCTTACCAGCCCTCTATAAGGCCAGCAGGCTCAGGTCAGACGGGGTGTGGTTCCCTTCCTGTCAAACACTGCTCAGTGGAGTGAGCAGTAGTGCAGTAGTGCGAGAGCCAGAGCTGGGCCTTGATAACCGTGGAAGTACTACAGAGAACGGCATACGGTATTGTGACTGGAAACGAGGACTGTGATTTATGTTTGTTTTGGCTGAAGTAAGCCCTGCTGTTTATGTTCCTCGTTTATATGACCGAGGCCAATAAAGCCTGCAGTATTGCACGTTGAAGGAGCGTCTCCGTTTGAGCTAATTCCCACTATATATATATGTTGGGGCAGTGAGTTCCAGAGTGTGGGTGAAGCACGGGAGAAATCTTGGAGACAATTATGTGAGGAGCTGATAAGAGGAGAGCAGAGAAGAAGGTCCTGTGAGGAGCGGAGGTTACGTGAAGGGAGGTATCTAGAGATTAGGGAGTTAGATGTATGGAGGGGAGAGGTTATGGAGAGCCTTGGAGGTCAAGGTTACTCTAACATTACTTGTAAACCAAGTCAAAGTTAAGGTGAACACCAGCCCGTAAGTAAAAAGAAAAAAATGTTTATTTCAGATCATTAAAAAAGATGTCTGTAGATCTAAAAAGGTACATGGTTAATACAGATGCATGATATACACTAACGCGTTTCGGAACAGAGGTTCCTTGATCACAGCTTACATCCTTCACATTTGTGATCCTATTTAAACCAAGGCTATCCATTAGCCAACTACCTTATTAAAAACAAAGATTAACCCTATTAGTACTGAACTTATTTAAATAGATCCTAACATATTTTGACCAAAGGTTTTTTTTTTTTTTTTTGGAGCAGTCTCTGAAGCAACATCCCTTTAGTCTGGTCTTCCAAACATGATGGCGAAAACAGGGGGGCATGCACTGGTACTAAGAATGGTGAGATTAGGATGTAGGAAGCTAGCCATTTCTTTAATTTTTTTATACCATTTTATACTAGTAAGAGGTATTCCTGTCTCTGACAGTTAAGGTATAACCACATTTAAGACCTAGGCCTGTATCCAGCCGTTGACTGTGTGGGTATCAGTCCATTTAATAAATGGTTGATTTTGTTCGTTTGGACATTTAGAAATATGGTTTACGGGATCTTATCCTATCAATGGGAAGAGGTCCCAGATGTGGGACCCAAACCATCAGACAACTTAGGGCGACATGTATGAACGGGACTGCGCCAGAAATCTGGCGTCTTTTCAGCCCGACATTTAGCACAGCCCTGTTCACAATAATTTAAAACCTCCCGTATGCCAGTATCAGGCGCCTTACAGAGCGCCTGCAGCACTTTGTAATGCGCCTTTCAAAGTGGTTTACCTGTGCCAGAGTTGACGTTTATGCGCTAGAATGCGCCTGATTTAGCGGGTTCATAAATCAGGCGCATTCTAGCTTATTATTATATGCATAAAATTGGCGTTTAAACACCAAAAAATGTCGCCCTTACTGCATATCCTGTGAGCAAGCCATTAATGTCTGAGATAAAAATACCTCATTAAAAATGTGTTTCTTTTTCGTAAAATAAAGTATAATATGTATTAATTAAAATTCTTTATCTGAAGAAAAGAGAAATATGTTCAAGACTTCCCGTAATTATAATGTGTTTGAATGTGATTAAAGAGTGTTTAATTAAGATAATAAGCTTCTTTTCATAAATATAATGCAGTTGAAAAAAGAACATCTAAGATGGAATCTGATTGATCAGATAAAACTCGTTTTAAAACACCTAGATCTTTTGTTGTTGCTTTTTTTTTTCAAATCCAAATACGGTAGTTATTTCTGGTGGATTAGAATGAATTCAATTGCAAGGACATTATTATCTGAAGGGTGTTGTTTGCTTCACAAATAAATTGGTAAATACGATACTACAAGTATCCTCTTCAAATATGTAATTCTTTGCTTATAACACTTCATCCAGATATAATTTTTTAACAATAACAGAAATGTGGAAAACAATAAAAAGATATCATTTATGAACACAAATAGGATAATGCTCTAGTAATGGCTCTTAGAATTACCTCAGTTGCAGAGATAATAAGAAAAGTTTGTAATACACAAAGAACTTTTCTTGTGAAATGAAAATTAATTTCTCAGTTAACTGAACAAATTCTTTATTGATAATGTTAACAGTAAATGAACTCAGTTGTTAGTGAAGCCTGTTATGGAGCGTGGCGCGGTCCCCACTCCGGACTGCTTTCGTGCTCGCTCTGCACAGGTCCCTGCAGCTCAGGGTGTGCGTCTTTTACTGCAGCAGCTCTGCTTAGCCTATGGCAGGGCGACTCCACCATGCGGTACAATTCCGTATGCTTGCTTCTGGCAAGACCTCACCGAATTAAAGACAAGCTGGCCGTAAGAGACCTCTCTCGTTCCATGGTTGAGCTTTCTCATTTGGCCACCAGGATCAACATACGCTTCTCTGAGAGACAGCAAGAGCTTTGCTTGCAATATGAAAATACTTGGCTATGCTGACTTCCATGCCTCGCTCCGGTGTTCCAAAGGCCTCCACTTAGTGTTTGGGGATGAACCCATTCAAGTGGATAGAGCCCACCTGACAGTGAAAGAACGCACTCATCGTCGCCAGCAGCGCCTGTGCTTCTACTGTGGCAGCTCTGAGCACTTCATTAAGGACTTCCCGCTGCATCCGGAAAACAGTTGCACCTAGGTTTCGTGGGAGAGGCGTCTCTAGATGCGAATACTACCTCTCCACGTCTGATCATGCTGGTCTTTATCAGTTTCTCGCCTGATACCTCGTTCCAAGCCACAGCTTTCATGGACTCTGACTCTGCAGGGAATTTTGTTGATGCTTCTATGGTCACCAAGTGTCATCTCTCGGTGGTCTGCCTCTAAAGACACATGTTCACCAATCCCCTGACACTCCAAGTAGGGGCCTTACATATAGAAAGTTGGTGTTCTATGTTCTTCCTCAGAACTTCTGCTGAGTCTTCCGTGGCTGCAGCTCCATCCTCCAGTACTTAACTGTAAAACAGGTGACACCAAGTCACACGTTGGGGTCCTGATAGAAATTCTTGTTGTCTTAAAGCAACTCATCTCCAAGTCAACCCACTCACTGTCCGCCTACCATGCCCTCTGGCCGAGACCTTCCCTTCTCTATAATCTGAATTGTTTGAGTTTTTTTTGCAAAAAAAAATTTGAAAACTCCGGCCACAACGTGACTATACAATTGTCGCCATTGATTTTTCTTGCCCGCACAAACCATCCGTATGGGAGAGTCCAATCCATTATCTGTGCCTGAGACCAAGGCTATTTCGGCATACATTAACGAAGTTCTACAGAAAGGCTTCATCCACATGTCCTCCTCTCCTGTCGGTGCTGGATTCTTCTTTGTAGCAAAAGAAAGATGGCTCTCTCTGCCTGCAATTGTATTATCAAGTTCGTTAAGTATCACCATAAAAAAAGGGTATCGTATTGCCGAGGTGCCAGCAGTGCAGACCTCTTCCCAGGTACGGCGCGTACGTCAGCTCAGTAAGATTTAAAGGGCCAGCGCACAGGTAATTAGCTAATTGCTGGCCGGTGCACCTATAGCTATTCACCTCTTCCTTCACTCACATTGCCTGCCGCATGACCTGATCTTTTTGCCTGTCCCCGACTACGCTTCCACCTTCTGATTCTGTGCCACGCTGCACCCCGGTAACTACCGCAAGCAAGTCACGTCAGGGGTAGCGACCTGGTAGTCTCCCGCTGCAGCAAGCCCAGCCTGCCTTGCGGTGGGCTATGGTGAATACTTAGACTACACTTCCTGACGTGGCTTATACCCCCACTTGTGATGATCCTGAGAATCTACCTACTGCCATGACAAAGGCAGGTTGAGAATAACTTTTTGAATAATGCAATATATATACAGAGATAGCAAATCTTAACATGAAAATTAGCAAATTATAATTCTGCAGCACAGATGGTTATCTCAATTTTTTAAATGTATTTTTAATGTATTTTGTCATGATCTAAGACCAGATAACACAGTACAGTAAGATAGCTTTACATGCATATGCAATAAAAAAAAAAATAACCACATAAATGACATTTGACTTGACAATATTCAACTTAAAATTATGTCATAATCGGGAAGGGATTCCTGCAAATTGATGTACCTGAATGTAAAATACTCAAAAACATAGCCTGCAGGACAGGAATTTACTCCAATCCAGTCAATTAGTCTAATACTGCGCATCTAAAGGGGTTGGCAGAGAGGGGGAACTCCCTCTGTCTACATAGGTACCTTGCATTGCACATGTGGGTGCCAATGCTCGCCATAATAGCCTTGGGGCCTAAAAAAGGGACACAGCATGGCATTGGGACAGACAGTAGAATAATGCATTGCAGTAAAGTCATGTACTGCAATGTATTAGACTAGAGATCAAGTAATTGCTCAGTCTAGTGCCCTGTTGAGAGAAATAAAAAAAAAAGAAAAATTAAAAAGGAAAAAAATTAAAAAGTAATACAAAATAAATCCGAGATAAAATTAAACACACACACCCCATACAAATGCTTTGTTCACATAAAAAAGCTAGAAACAAAAAAAAAAATAATAAAAAAAAAAAAAAAAAAAAAAAAGAAAAAAAAAAAAAAATTAAAAAAAAATAAAAAAAAAAATAAAAGAAGCACACATGTTTGGTAATGCTGTGTGTGTAATGACCTAGGCTATAAAACAGTTATTTAACCTGTACAATGAAAGACAAAAAAAAAAGAAAGAAACAATGCCAGAATTAAGAATTTTGTTTATCCCGCTGCACATAAAATGTAACAAAAATAGATCAGAAATCAAATCCAGCAAAAACTAAGCCCCTACACAGCTCTGTACACAGACAAAAAGTTATGGTTTTCCAACTACAGCGATGAAAAAATATTTTGTGTAAAAATATTTGTGTAGAAGCAGTGAAACACAAACAATATATAATCATATCAACTTGCTGGGTAAAGTTATCATGTCATTTATATCACATGCTGAGCATTATATAAAAAAAAAATCATTGATAAAAAGAGACATATAAACCCCAAAATGGGACCAATGAAATTGTAAACTCATCCTGAAAAAAAAGCTATTGTACAGCTCTGCATACAGAAAAATAAAATAGTTATGGCTTACGGAATATGACCACATAAAACACTTTTTTTAACAAAAGCATTTTTATTGTGTTAAATTATTAAAACTTAAAAAAAACTATATGAGCTATATCGTAACTGTACTGTACCGTGTACAATAAGATTATTGAGTCATTTAAACAGACACGACAACTTGCAAAAATGTTAAACAAAAAAAAACTGTGGAACACCTGTGGAACCAAATATACATTACAACACTATATGAATTTTCTTAGGTGTGTTGTTTCCAAAATGGGAAGACTTCTGGCAGGATACTTCCGGGACATTGCACATGCAACATGACAAGCACCAAAATCTAATTTTCACAGCCTAATGCTAAATAAAAATCCGTGCAACACTTGTGGGGCCAATATACTCACTGCAGGAATATATACTCACTATATACTATATACTCACTATACTATATACAATATACTCATATATACTCACTCTGCAGGAATTTTAGTCTTTGCAGACAGGATAACCCCTTTAGATGCGCAGTATTAGACTAGATTGGAGTAAATTCCTGTCCTGCAGGCTATGTTTTTGACTAGGCTGGACTAGTTAACTGCTGGACAATGCACCAAGCCACAAGCATTTTATAGTTATTACATCTTAATGCAATGGAGGCTATCCTGTCCGCAAAGGCCAATATTCTTGCAGAACAATTTCATCATCTAATGTTATCTATGCCACAAAAAGGTATCTATGATTCTGGGACAAAGAAATAAAGCACAATCTTTATCTTCCTTCTGTAAAATGCCAAATTATTGGAATATCCATGAATGGAATAAAATAGCTTAAGGACATAACTGCAATCCATAATTGGTAGCTATGCTCTAATATTTATTTTAAAGATATCTCAGTTTTATAGTTTATTATCTTCAGGCAAATACAGTATGTTCCAAACTTTCTAAAAGATATTTTCTTCTATAGTAGAAGAAATAGTCTGCTGCACTCAATCAAGCCAATCCAGGAAATTATCCAGAGTCACAGATGAGGCATTTTCCTTATCCAACGTTTATGAGCACACAGAACAAATTCTCTTTGGCCTTCAGGCTATTTTTATTCACCAACAGCACATAAGGCTACTCCAGACTTTTCTGTAATCTCCTTTCAGAACAAATATTTATATACTAAAAACATAATAAACTAAGATATAATAGCAGCATCATCTAAGAAGATATGATTGTTTACTACTATATTATGAATTGATTAATATTGTACGGTATAGAAGATGCAAGGCAGACTACTTTATGTAATGGCATGGACATGATCAAACACGATATGCTTCATGTATCCATGTAACTGACCTCTTTGAAAACACTTACATCTGAGTTCATAATACTAAGCAGCAACCCCCTCTTTTATCATAAGCATTATTTATCAATCAATGCCTTTTAGCTACTTCTCCTTTATTCTATTGTGGCCTGTGCATCATTTTCAGACATTTACAATTCTCCAGTTGTACAATTATCCTCATACACATCCTAATGTGCACAAGGGAGGTGAGGGGTGTAATACTTGTCTTGATGTTAAATCCTTTTTGTGCAGGAAAGTTATTGGGCTGATGTTGCCACTGTGATTGCTGCCTTGTTGAGGGGATGCTACAACAGGAAATATTTAGTGACACAGTCAGTGTCGGACTGGGGGTGTAAGGACCTCCAGTGGAATTTCATTCTGGGGACGTACTTGTGGAGCTGATTCCGGGTTCACCAATGGAGTTGATTCTGGGAGCCAACCTTACAGCTACTGTTCATGCCTCTTTTACTCTTGGCTCTTGCTTTTTTTCCTCTTTTTGCCTCTCCCAAGGATGTATATGAAGTTGAAAAGAAACTTCAGGTCTGCCATGCTTAGGGGCCCTCTGGGGGGTTTCCACTGTGCCCCTGTGGGCCAGTCCAAGCCTGGATAGAGTTGTTTGAAATGTAGAAATCACAATTTCCTGATGTACGTGAACCTCTCTATACCTTCCAAGAGCCATAATTCTTTTTTTTTCCATATGAGAGCTTGTTTTTTGCAGGACTACTTGTACTTTTTAATGCTATAATTTACCATGCCATATAATGTACTGGAAAAACAAAATGAAAGATGTTTTGTAGGGTGTAATATCTATTACTTCAGCCATCCACAAGTCAGGGCATTCTGGCAGAGTGTGCCGACGGAAGCCTCTCCTCAGTGCAAGACATATGAAAGGCAGCAGACAGTTTTCCAAAAAACACAATGAAGACTCACACAGACTATGAGTAAATAAGATTCTCTGTTCATATGAGACGAAAATTGAACTTTTTGTTGTTAATTCTAAGCGGTATGTGTGGAGAAAACCAGGCACTTCTCATCACCTGCCCAATACAATCCCAACAGTGAAACATGGTGGTGGCAGCATAATGCTATGGGGGCGTTTTCTGCTGCAGGGATAGGATGACTGGATGAATGCAGCCAAGTACGGAGATCTCCTGGATGAAAACCTCCTCCAGAGTGCTCTGGACCTCAGACTGGGCCGAAGGTTCTTCTTCCAACAACACAATGACCCTAAGCACACAGCTAAAATAACAAAGCAGTGGCTTCAGAACAACTCCTGTGCCCAATTCTTAGACTGGCCCAGCCAGAGCCCTGACCCTAACCCAATTGAGCAACTCTGGAGAGAACTTAAATGGCTGTCCACAAACGTTCACCATCCAACCTGAGGGAGCTGGAGAGGATCTGCAAGGAAGAATGGCAAAGGATCAGCAAATCCAGGTGTGAAAAAATGAACTTTTTGGATCTTACCAAATGGCTGCAATGAAATAAAGAGTGAAACATTTAAAGGGGTCTGAATACCTTCCACACCCACTGTGACACTGTACAAGCACATTACAATGGTGGGAATTGTTTTTTTATATGAAGTTGAACCTCTGTCCATAGGCTTCCCATGCTAGCCCTCATCTGACTTCCTACAGTAGCCATGTTGCCAAAACCCATAGAAACCACAGTACAATAACATAAGACAATTCATAATTCACAACAGCATCTCAGGAAGACACCTTCCTGAGATGCTGTTGGGAATTATGAATAGTGTAAAAAACATTAAACAGCAAACAAAACCATGCAAGGGATATATTGTGAAAATCTTTTAATCCCTTAATGACAAAGTCAGTGTTGACATTCATAATAGAGTCCCATTTTTAAAATCTGACATGTTATTTTATGTGGGAATAACTTTTCAATACTTTTACCTATCCATGTGATTCAGAGATTGTATTCTTATGATACATTTAAGTTAGTGCTTTAAGTTAGTAATACATTTTGGTCCATATAATCCTTGTTTCTTTGTAAAGAATATCAAAATGTGGTGTTTTAGGGTACAAGGTGCCATTCTGGATGGACAGTCTGTGTCAGAGATGTCCCTGGCATTGGTGCAGTAAAAAGCTAACAATGTTTTCTGGGTCAATAACACTAAGTTAATGACACTTATGTGCTTGCTATACAACAGCTGTCTTAAATGGCTGATCCGGGTCCGGCTTTTTACTGGGATGGCCAAAGAGATGGGTTGGATGGATATTCCCATAGTCCAGGTCCAGGCTTTGCCAGGCCTGTAAAAGCCTGGAGCTAGGGAGATAGAGGTGGTGTGGTTTCAAGACTGAAGTTGTGTTAATCTGGAGTGTGGAAAGTTTGTGCTGAAAGCTTAAAGGGGTTGTCTCACTACAAAGAATAGCTTTCAAAATGTAGGGAACACTAAATGAAGACATTTCCCAAATATATTGCTTGAGTCATTCTTTTTATAATAAGGAGCAACAAATGATTTTATCCACCATCTGAGGACTCTCAGGTTTCCAAGTGACATCAACCGTGTGTACATCTTCTCCCCTGCTTTTGTTCAATATGTGATACATAGAGTGATATCACTCAGTCTCGGGGCAGCAGTGTGAGAGCTTATGTGTTATCTGATCTTTCATTAAAAAGACAGTAATTATTCTACTGTTTACATTAGCATAGAAGATTCTCCAGACCTCAGAGAAGGTAATTTATTTAATTTAGACTAATCAACAGAGAAGTCTGAATACACGGAGCTCATATGCTAATTTCAGACAGATGACCAGGAAATGACAGAGTCAAAGCAGCATATTTCATCATTGCATCCAGTAAACATTTGAGATAGACAACCCCTTTAACTGTGCTCTGCCTTTGCATGAGAGGCTGGCTAAAGACTGAGATCCACTCCTGACATCTCTGAATGGGTGAGATCGCCAAGCACTGGCGAATAACTTATTCAAGACTGTTAAAGTTTAAAGTTGAAGTAAGCTTATATTGTGTTTAGAGATGGGCAAATTGATTCTAACGAAGGGACTTCGTTTAAAATTTTCGGGAAAACTTCGGTTCCTAACAAAGCAATTTTTGGGGACTTCGGGTGAACGAAGGTGCTTTTGATTTAAAATGGCAGACACATGGCGTTACATGGGCAAAGAACTCGGGGAGGAAAAAGGGCATACCCTGAAAGGACATGTGCAGGATGACCCAATCAGAGCCGGGCGGATTCTGTATGTCCCCGACTATAAAAGTCCGGCGCGACCGGGGACTCCACTCCTCTACTGTAGACTGGGGAAGGTGCTGCTGGGGCTGATGCTCTCATTAAGAACTTTTTTTTTATACAGCGATTTTTGTGGGTGCCCAAGTTTGTTCAGGACTGCTTCTCTTAATTTCTATAATGATTTTTTGGGGTTTTGGGATCTAAAAATACGTGGCTCCACTGAAAGCTGCATATACATTTAAACCCCTATCTGCTCACAGCACATTGAATACCCAAAGGGGGGATTAAGCAGTTCCTTTTGGTTTTTCATTTAAAAAAACACGTTTTTACATCAAATCCCACTTTTTTTGGGCGCTCAATTCTTTGGCGCAATTTACATCCGGGGGTTAATTTAAACTTGTTTTTCAGCGTGGGGGACTAAGAAACCGCTTTTTTCACCCCCAAAATAATATTATTTCCGTACCCTAATTCACAAGCAAAAAGGTTTAAATTTCAATTTTATCTCTGGTTTTGTGGCGTAAAAAACACGGGATTTTAAAACCTCAAGCATATTTGTGGGGCTCAATTCTTTGGGGCAATTACACCAGGGGTTAAATTTAAACGTTGTTTTTTAGCTTGGGGACTCCAAGATCATCAGGGGCAAATCTGGTCCCGCACCGCCCAGGAAGTTGGGGAGGAGCCCCGTCGGTTTTTGCGACCGGTGTGGAGCTAGGGGGGGGGAAACTTACCTAGTAAGTCTTGGGCTGGGACTCTTTTGCTTTGGGTTTTAAACCCTCTACCTGAAATACCCCCGTTTTTCAAGCTTTTCCCCCGGGGGGGGCAGCCCCCTGGGGGGGCCTGGGAAGGGCCCCGGGTAAGATTGTCTTGGGGGAAGGAATTTTGTGCTTTATGCATTTCGTTTATTTTCCCCCTGTGTACATCTGGGGGTTGGAAGCGCTTTTTCTGGACTGTTCCTGTTCCCTAAGACCCTGTATCAGCTGGAGTGAGTGCCCCCGGGACCCCTCCTTCCTGGGGGGGTGGCAGCCCCCCAGTGGTGTCGCAGTAGCAGGAGCATAAGTAGCAGCCTGCTCCTGAAACCCAGCTCCCCGCTCTGGGCGGCGGGGGACGAGCCGAATGCAGACCGGCTGGGCCCATCTGGCTTGCCGCCAAATGCCTCCCGTGTGAAGCCCGTAGTGCTGCGGACGACATGCGGGCAGCCGCGGCGGCAATCATAAAAGCCCTCGGAGAAACAAAGTACGTAAATGATGCATTAAGTTGGAAAAGTTGGGAACCTTGCGGTGGGGGAGGTGTGCGGAAAGCCTTGTGTCGGCCCCGCTACCTCCGCTTCTCTGGCCGCTTCTATGGACTCGGGCCGAGAATTGCCTTTTAAGGGCTGGACATGCAAGCAGCCGCGCAATCAAAGGGACCAACATGGCCTCTAATAACCTGGTTCCCATTTCAGAGACGTAATTAAAATGTCCTGAAGAGGGACTTGAATGGAGTTTGGAGAGGAGAGGATCGCTATCCTGGAGGGTGCGGGGCTCTTCAGGAGAAGCTATTAAACGACCACGCTTCTGTGGGTATGTCGCAGGCTGGACGCGGCTCTGACAATGATGGTGTCCAGGAAGCACATGGAGTCGCGTCTGGGTGGGGGGTCCCTCCGGAGGTGCTGGGAGGCGCGTCCCACTGGAAAGGCCCTACCCCCGGAATTACCACGAGCCATCCCGTATGTCCCGCGGCAAGTGGTCGCTTCCCACAAGCAGAGGACCCTATTTCGGAGGCGAGCACAAGCAAAAACAGCCCAGGGATTGTCAGCAATGGCCCCTAGCGAGGGAGTGCGTGGCAGTTTCCTCCTCCCGGCATCGCGGGTTTCCGTTGGCCCGGGCGTCCTGCGCCAATGAAAAGCGCAAGAACGGAAGCGGCAATGCCGGAACCGGAAGTGACGGGACGGAAGTCCGGAGCCGGCACGGCGCCATCTTGGGGAAGGGCAAAGACCGTCCATGAGCTGCGGAAGGAGGAGACACTGCGCAGAGGGGCGTTGTCGCATACAGCGAGCTTGGGGGGGGGGGGGGGGGGTGCGGGGGATGGGGGGGGGGGGGGGTGGCAAGTGGAGGAGGTGGGCAGAAGCCGAGGGGAGGACATCATGGAGGAGGAGTGACTGCCTGACTCAGGGGCGGAGCAACCATCCGCCGGGATCAAGGACGGGAGAGTGGAGAGCGCCCCCTTTCCGACCCTTGTAAAGATGTCCCAGCAAAGTAAAGGGAAAGATGGGTGGCGGTATAAGCGGTACTGGGCAACGGAACCATGGAACAATCAGCTGCAGTTTCTAGTCAACACCAGCGCCATCTATGCGCCAACAAGCCTAGACTACATTCCACTTGGGAACCTTCACCGAAGTGTCATGACATAGCTGCACACATGCTATAAATGCACCCCTGCCATCATCAGCATCAGAGGTAATGGGGAGGAGCTATCCCAACTCCATTGACATGTCCCTAAGATAGATCCATATGTTGGAATCCCCTGTCGATGGCCAGCCTATTTTTGTGGGAGGAAGACTTTTCCTGAAAAGAAAATACAGAGCAGTGACAGGCAGGAAAAAGAAAAGAAAGAAGAAAAAGAAGGTGAGTTCCCCAGAATATAGGCTGGCCTTTGGGCCAGTTGCAGAAGCTGGGGTGGCCGCAACATCACCCCAGAACCCCTCTCCACGCGAAGGTCCCAGGTTCTGAACAAGAGAGCTTTGGGGCTACGGGGGAGATGGGGAGAAGGTAAAAGGATCCAGGAAGAGGCTGTGTAACCCTCAAACCGGCTGTACTGATTCATAAGGCAAGCAGTGCAGGGAGCAGGCACAGGATGGGTGCAAAGTGCATATCCCTAAGAATACCCAAGAGGGGGCCCCCGATAGGGGTGGGGTCCCCCCAAAACCCAAGAGCTCGCCTGATGGGGGTGATCTTCTCCAAAGAGTAGGGTGAACCCCTCCGGTGTGCTGGAGGGCAAGGTAACACCGGAGAGGGGATCCCCAATCATTGTGATAAGATCAGGCTCAAACCTGATAAGACCTGGCCAACCCAGGTCAGGGAATTTTAGAAAAAGCAGGGGTATCCATGGTGGCCATGGATGCAGAGGGAGACAGAGTTTTGCCTCCCAATGACGCTGAAGTGGTCGCCATGGATACCTCTGGACCATATCATAGGAAACGGAGGCTGAAGGATAGAACCAATAATGGGTAAGGACACAAGATTGGGTAATGACACAAAACTCGGGTCCTATAACACAGCTCTGAGTGGCGAATGGGGAGTCCATCAAAGAAAACCCCGCGCCTCCTCAGGGAGCTAGTCCTCATAGTTTCAATAGTTTGTAAGGCCGAAAAAAGAACCGAACGATCCACTCCAGTTCAGCCGTTGTGCTAAGGTTTTGATCCCATATGAAGGCAAAAAACCCCAATGAGGTAGAAGCCAATTGTCCCTCATTTTTAGGGAATAAATTCCTTCCCGTAAACTCACCAATCTGGCAATTCGTAAAAAATCCCTGGTATCAATGACCCCTCACCAAAATCCTAGACACTATTAAACTTTTTATATTTATTATGCACCAGAAATCATCCAAACCCTTTTTGAACTTCTGTTAGTGAATTTCACACCATGACAATTTCCTCTGCGCAGAGAGTCCACAGTCACACTGCTCTTAAGTAAAGAATCCCTTTCTATGTTATTAAGTAGAAAAACTTTCATTCCCTCAAGACGTAGAGGATGCCCCCTTGTTCTAATACATCCTGGGTAAAATAAATCTTTGGAGATAGATCTCTATATTTAACCTTTGATGTATTTTAAACATATTTATTATGTCCCCCCGAACCGTCTTTTCTCTAAACTAAATAACCTAATCTTGCTAATCTTCAGGGTACTGTAGTCCACCCAGTCTTTATATTTTTGTTGTCCGCCTTTTGTACCTGTTCAAGCTCCTACATGTCTTTTCCTGTGCACTGTGCCCAAAACTGTACACAATATTCCCATGTGTAGTCTAACCATGACTTGGTATAAGGGAGAATATGTTCTCAACATGTTTCCTCTTATTCCCCTTCTATCTAATGCACCCCATGATCCTATTGCCTAGTAGCTGCTGTCTGACACAGGCTGCTACAATTAGTTTACTGTCCACCAGGATTCCCAATTTCCTTCTCCATGTCCACATTACCCAGCCTTTTTCCAGTTAACATGTAGTCATGTAATGGATTTTTTCCTTCTCCCATGTGCAATTACCTTGCATTTAATCTTGTGTTTAAACCTCATCTGCCATTTCCTCCTGCCCAGGCCTCCATCTTATCCAGTATCCCTTTGTAATAACACATTATCCTCTAGTGTGTTGATTACTTTAAAGAGCTTTGTATCTGTCTGCAAAGATCGATATTCTAGTGCAATCCATTTGTGTAAGATCTGTTAATGAAAATGTTTAAGAGGATAAAGCCCAATACTGACCCCTTGTGGTACCCCACTAGTAACAGCAATCCAGCAATCCAGTCGTAGAGTATGTACCGTTAATTACTAACCCTGTTGTTTTCTATCAGTGAGCCAGTTGCCTACACACTTTGCACACTCGTTTTCCCCAGGCCAAGCTTCTCATTTACTTACCAATCTTTATGTGGCCCATAGTCAAATGCGATTAGGAAAAATCTAGATATATAACATCCAGTGCCTCACCCCGATCCAGTCCTAGCACTGACTTCTCAATAGAAGCTGAGTGAGATTAGTCTGACATGACGCTAACCTTCATAAACCCATGCTGGAATGGCGTTTATACATTTATTTTCAGTGGAGATACTCCATGATAGCCCCCCAAATAAAAAATTCTCTTGAGAAAAAAAATCTGGAATGAATTTGGTATCTGTCTGGTGCTCTGTCGTTTCTCCAGTTGAAACTGAACGCCAAGAATGGCATCGGGTGCGCACATACATCGGCCGTCCTTCCTCAGAGGTGAGAGACCGATCCAGGCCTTCTACAGTTGGTCAGCCGAAGCTGTGCCACAATGTGGCAGTCCCGGGTCACTTCAGCGCAGGCAGCAGGTGCAGAAATGTGCCCTGTGGCGGCACGTAGTGGGCATCTGCTGCCACCTGTGGCCAGATACCAAGCTGACACTTGTGTGGGGACCTTGGACACCCGTTCAACCGGTGTCCGCAGTCCCTTGCCAATGTGGTTGCCGCCCCTGTGGAGGAGCTGGTCTCCGCGGGCGAGGGCACCAGCGGCGGAAAGGGGGCGGGTTCTGTGAGGAGACACATTGGGATATCCAGGCAGCGCCGCCTGGAGAGGCGCAGGCAGAGTAGAGGGGAGCTGGGGGGTAACCCCTGGCCCCTCCTCAGGTCCGGCCCCCATCGTAGCTGAGACCCCAGGGAGAAGCGAAGCTGACGAGGAGGAAGAGCGGCTGGAGCGTGAGGGTGCCTTCTCCCCCAAAGACTCCTGGTGGATGAAGATTCCAGCGAGCATAGGGAAAGGGCAAAAAGAAAAAGAGCACAGGATGCAGAGGAAAAGGGAGTCCTAAGACCCCCTTCCCCTGCGCCTCCCGCCAGGTAATCTAAGGAATCTGTCCCCCTCCTCTCCTCTTGTGGTCCTTTCCAGACATATTCTCCACACTCGTGGATGACGCTTCCTCAGGCAGGTTGATAGTGTGCGGACGGGGCGTCGTAGGCGGGGCGTCCGTGGGAGCCCGATCTCCGTCCACTGGGGACAGGGTTCCTCAGGGGGGGCGTGGTGGCCAGCCCGTGGCTGCTGGTGGGGATGGGGTGAAGCGTATGGACCCTTGACCTGCCTAAAAAGACCTGGCCAAGATAGAAGGAGTTCCACAGGCTCCGAAGGGAAAGCACGGAAGGTAAAACCTGGCCCTCCCCAATTGAAGTGTGAAGGAACCTTTACCTCCTATTCCCCGGTGGAGATCACCTAAAGTCAAGGGCCAGGAGGAGAAAGGGAAAAGATAATGAAAGGAGGTTGGTACTAAAAAGGTGGTAAGTCTAAAGACAAAACGCAAGTAAGAAAATGGAGGTCTTCTATGTATACTATAATTTAGCGTTTTTGAGTAGTCTTTTTTCTACTTATCCATGCATTTAATAATTTTTTTCCTTTTTAAATGCATTTCCTGTTCTATTTGTTTTGATGGTAGTAGGTCAGGGCTCTTTATCTCCATCACCAAGATGGCGACGACCCTCCTCCGTTGAAGCTGGCCTCCATTACTTAGTCAGCATTAGATCGGATGCGGCAACGATATACGGCGTTGTTTTCTCGGCCACGTTGAGCTGACATCTTCCTCTTTTTGCAGGAGACCAGGCTGAATACCAATTCAGCCCTGACGAAGGCCCGGAGGGAGTGCGCTTCTGGTTCTTTCGTACTGGTCCTTGCAGCATCCGTATTCCTAGAGTGCGGTCCCTTTTTACCGCTACCCGGTCAAGAAGCAGACGGTTATGGAGTTTAGAGATGGGGAGGTGCTTGGTTACGACGCCGACATGGACGTGCAGAGGCTTACGCCTCATTAATATCATATGCTCCCCATACCAAGAAGGGGAGCGCAAAAGCCTGTTCGATGAAGGTGAAGGCCCCTTCTTTATTTCAGCCATGCAGGTGATCTTTGGAGGTGATTTTAACACCATCACAGGCCTTCAGATAGGGTACGGCTTCCAGAGATCGCCTGTGCTATGATAGCGTCCACACTGAATACATAGCCTCAGATGCTCGCCTGGTGGACCTCACCACATCGGAGCTCCCCAGGTCACCCCGGTTACACCTTTTTTAGGGGTAGATATAGAGTACCGTTTAAAAAAAAATAAAAAAAATAGGATAGTGGTTTTTTTGGAAGAGTGAGACCTTACGTCATCGGTGTCCGT
Source organism: Phyllomedusa bahiana (assembly GCA_025379985.1). Classification (NCBI taxonomy): domain Eukaryota; kingdom Metazoa; phylum Chordata; class Amphibia; order Anura; family Hylidae; genus Phyllomedusa; species Phyllomedusa bahiana. Next base: position 22,560 of record JAODAL010028951.1, on the reverse strand, counting down.
GCGAAGTGGAATTCTTCCGATCACTGTTTGAAATTTCTTTTTCTTTGAATATGTTCAGAGACTCCGCGATGGACCAGTGATACTGGAGGATGAATTCTCTCGTCCTGGAGGAAGCAAGTAAACAATCCTTTGAGGACTTTCTTAACAGAGCCCAGGTACCTTTATTGGTCTCTGCGGCAGTACGATCCAGAGTGGAGGTAGATTTTCAAGAAAAGAGCGACCGAAGTTCTTCGCGCCAGCTCTTCTCTGAGCCTCAGAGGCACTGAGCAGGTACCGCCTGTTAACATTGTGTGCCTGAGGAGGAAACTCGAGCAGCATGTCTCTCGGATTGTGGGGTGACCGCTAGAACATCTCCAGAGTAAAGCTCACCTGAAGAGTGACCAGTACGATAGACACACGTCTTTAGTTCTTGATGAGGGATATTCGTCAGGTAACCGCTCCCCCGACCTCCTACAATGAGTTGCTGTAAGTGGCGAAGGATATTTCTAAGCTGTGTATGGGCCTGATTGATATACAGGATCTCTGAATCGTTCTGCGATCAGGATCCTGGAGTCGTCAGAGCATACTACTTCCGTGTCCTCGTAAGGAGAAGATCTCGTACCGGGATGAGATCTCGGATTCCTGGCTGAAGCCATTCCCGAAACCAGGGGTAGAACCCTCTCTTGATGTTTTGGCAGAAGAGATCACTGAAGAGGACGTGAAGCGGTGTCCGCGATTGACGGACTTAAGTCCGAAGAAATGCGCCAGGATCAGATGGCTTAACATCTGAATTCTATTGGGCCTTTAAGTAGATCTTGCTCCCCTCTTGGAACCGGTGTGGTAAAAACGATGCCGCTCCTCGGGTACACTTCCCTGGTCAATGAGGCGGTCCTGCAGTGATCCTTCTGCAAAAGGGTAAAGATCCGTCCCGTATTGAGAATGGAGGCCCATAGCTCTTCTCAATACGTGACCTAAGGTTTTGTGCAAAAGTCCTTTTTCAACAGGCATGGTGCAGTTCGCTCCCCAACTCCTCTCTGGGGTCCAGCACGTGCTCTGTTCCAGCCAGAGTACCTTAAGTGCCTGTACTTGGAGTCCGTGAGGCAGTGGAGCGAAGGTAGGCGGGGCCACTGGTAGGGTGGCTTGCTGTCCCTAATCAGGCAAAAGCGTTTGAAAACGAGTTAACCATAGTAACCCTCTGGTTGACCCTTGGAAGTCGGTACATCCTCCAGGGGTTTTTTATTGGCAATGCTTAAGCCCCTTATATGCCCAAGGCGATTCTTTTGCGCTGGTGAACGGTTTGGTGTGGACAGCTTTTGCAGTTGGTCTGGTGTGCGGCATGGGTGCCTGCTGAGCCCCGCTGATATATCGCGTTCAACGATCGATCCCCTCTTGAGGCGAATTGGAGCGCGGACCATTTAGCGGGAGTCCGGCGCGGTCCCCGGCCGCGCCCAGAAGCCACTTCTTAAGGCGTGGCGTACGCCTATGATATATCCCTCTTTGTCGCCTCGAAGAGGGGAGGCAGAGTTTGTTATGTCGGAGGTGGATCGCTACTTCGGGGTCTGTGTCCGGGTCCATGATCAACCGGGATAAGTGACGGGAGTCTCTGTTTTGGTGAGGGAGGGGTATTCCTTCTTTTGATCTCCCAGACACCCTCCCAAGACCCCAGATAACAGCTAAGATCTAGGGCGGTCGAATTCGAGCCTCGGATTACCCCCACTAAAAACTGGGATGGCAGGCTGAAGGACGCTACTTTCAAGGTCAAACAGTGGAAGGGATGGTTCTCTGTCCCTCAGATGAAAAGGGTTAGCTTTATTAAAACTTACCTGCTTCCGCTTTTCATCTATTTGGGCAGCGTGTGTCTTTTGCAGAATCTTGCCGGGTCAGGATCTTCAGCCTGTATTTCCAGAGTTATGGGGAACAGGCTGAACCAATCAAGAGGGAGGTGACGTACCGCACCATGAAGTTAGGGGGTTTATCTATGGTCAAACCCCGAGGTGTTATCCTTGGTTGAACACTTTTTTTAAGATCAACCTAGGTGACCTCTGGCTTCTGAGGGCCTCCTTGGTGGGTACCTCTTGCCGAGATAATGGTTTCGGCCTTTCTTCCAGTAATGGGTGACAGGAGGGGCGAGTGAAGGACTATGCGCACGCAGCACGGAAATCTCCCCGGCTTATGTCGCACCTTGCCTCTGAAGCTCTTTCGTCTTGGTGGGGTCTGAAGGAGTGTGGGAAGATCAGGACTCAGTCGAGGAAGACTGGGCGCTGAAAGGGCTGCCTTCCTGTGGAGGGGCTTCTCCTTTAGAGTGTCCTAGTCTGGCCACCTCCCATCCCAGTGGTGGGCTAGCATGACACAGTAGCATTTTTGTTTTGCTTTTTAGGCCGCTATGAGGTAAGGGGCTTACAGGCACCAAACCTGAGTCCCATTAATGCCTGTAATGGTTAGTTGAATTGTTTAGTTTGGTTTAGGAGGGAGGCCGTTGCTCGGTGTGTGGCTGGCGCCCGTCTGTTCGTGGTGTGGCTGGGTCGGGTGTATCATCCTCCGCGTGCCTCTTGCCCCGTGGGGTGTGGGAAACTCGGGGCGTCCGACCGCCGGCCTGGCAGCTGGCCTGCGGGCTGTTGGGACTGGGGTGGTGGGCGTTTCCGGGGCGACTGTTACTTGCGGGTGGGGGGGTTGCGTCTGGGGGTGGTGCGCCTGGTGCCCGTCCATAGGCTGCGAGACGGCAGGGTGGTGTGCGGTACTGTGTGATGGCTCACCTGTTTTGTGTGTAGGCAAGTTCTGGAGTTTTCCGAGATTTCGTCCATGTTAGTTATATATATAGGTATTTTATGTTTGAAGCAGAATGTATATATTTTGTATACAGTGGTGTAAGTGTGTATTTGTAATATAGTGGTGTAAGTGGTGTGACTTTTGTATATAGTTGGTGAAACCTTGTATAATATTTTTGTGATATAAGTATGGTTTAGATAGATGGGGACTCTTGGGGGGTGCTAGTCCGGTTGGGTGGGGCATTTAGGGTGATCACCATGAAGGACGGAGGGGATGGACTCCGCAGGGGTCATGGTGGCCCAGAGGCGGATTGCCTCCTCATTTGCTTTTTGACTTGCATCAAAAATGTCCCAGTTGAAGGTTCCTTTATTTTGGGGTCACAGAAAGTTTGAGGGGAATCTGGGGGAAAACCGCCATGATAGACGGAGGGGGTGGACTCGCGAATAGGACATGGCGGGCCCTAAGGCGAAAAGCCTGATTTATTTGTTTTTCTGCTTCTCATTTGTTTGTTAAAGGACATTATGGACATTTTGGCATTTTAGGTTAATTCGGTATTGATTAAGGATGGGTCATTATTATAATTTATATAAAAAAAAAAAAAATCACAGTGTGGGATTGAGTGCCACGGGTGTGTAATGGAATGGGGTAATGGGAATGAATAAGGAATGCATGACGCGTGTGCTTTGATCATAGGTTAAGTTAAGACGTGTTGTTGGATATTTTGAGAAAAAGGAAAAAAAAAATATATATAGGATAATATAATATAGAAAAAAAAAAAAGAGTATGCACAAGGAGTGGTATGCATGTAGAGGTAGTTCGCACTTTGAGGTGTGGTGGCATGAATGGCTGATGATTGTTGTTGAGCATATTAAGGATTATGTAACATGGGTGGTAAATAGGTGTAAATAGTGTAAATGAGTGGTAAATAATCTTAGATCTGGACCCAGCTTAGCAGATTTTCTTTTCCCAAGATAGGGGTTGGATTTTATGGTTATTTTTAATTTTCCACCCGGAAGTGGGGGAATTTTTTAGTTTGCCTGGGTTGGCTAAGGCCTTAGTTTTTGTTTATTTATGAGACCGTATTAAGCTGTGACTTTTGGACTTTATGCCGGATAGGCAATCTTCTCAGTTGGACATTGTTTTTGAGTTATGTTGATCCATGATATGATATTTTGTCTACGTTTTAGCTTGTGATTTATATTTTTCTAATAAAAAAAAGTAGTTCCAAGAAACCGTCATTTTCACCGCCAAAATATTATAGCATTTTCATAGTAGCGCTAATTCACCAAGCAAAAGGTTAATGACAAATTTTATCTCTTGTTGTGTAGCGAAAAAAACACGGCATTCCTAACACGATACAAAGCTAGTTAGTTTGTGTGGCATCAATTCTTTTGGCGCAACTTTACATCCAAGGTTTAACTAAGTATTTTTCTGCAGTTGCATTCAGTAAAAGAAACTTCTTTTTCTTCACCGCCACAGAAGAAATTCTGTAGCATAATCATATCCCGAAGGTAATTAGCTTTACAATTCAGTAAAATTAAACAGAGTTTTTAACAGGCAAATACAAGTCAATTTTTTCCTGCCATTTGTGGAGCGCAATTACAGTCCATATGAAAAGTTTGGGCACCCCTATTAATCTTAATCATGTTTAGTTCTAAAATTTGGTGTTTTGCAACAGCCATTTTCAATTGATATAGCTAATAACTGATGGACACAGTAATATTTCCGGATTGAAATGAGGTTTATTGTCCAAACACAAAATGTGCAATATTAGTTATTAATTTAAAATTAAAATTTTAAAAATGGCTGTTGCAAATCCCCAAAATTTTTTTAAAAAATTAAAAAAATGTTTTTAGTTTAAATTTGGGGGCCCAAATTTTTTTTCTATGACTGTTTATACCCCAAAGGGTTACCAAGCCGGGTTTACTGGGTTCTTTTGGGGTTTTAAAAATTTCGGGTGTTTATTTCTTTTTCTATAAAATTTCTTCTTTAAACAGTTTTCTGTACTTTTTTAGAACAAATAGTTTGTCAGACAGGGGGTTGGCGGGGCTCTCCCAACCTGCGAGTGGCAGTGGCAAAAACATTCCGGGAACAGGCCAGGTCCCCAGCAAAAGGCAAGGGGACTTTTGAGCGGGGGTCACTCGGTGAGGCCAAAACTCCCGGGGGCTGTCATCTAGCGGGTGTGTTGTTCAGAAACCCCAAAGGGGTTTTTGTTTGGTTGATTTAAGGGTTCATCCACTTCCCCCCCAGTTTGACACCCGAAAACCCCAAAGCCAAAGGAGTGGGGTGGGAAGGGGTCAGAAAAAACCCTTTGTTGGAAAGGGCCCGGGAGCGGGTCGCGGCCCTCCCCCTGCCCCAAAACCCCGGGCCCTCTGCCCACCCGGGTTTTCCCTCAGCCAGGATTTTCCCTAAGGGGGTTGGGGTCGGGCCCCCACTATATAGCGGGATAAAAAATTTTGGGAGGGGGCCCAGCGGGGCAGTACGGGGCTAAGGAAGAAAGGGGGGCCCAATATCCCCTGCTTTTTGCATTTAGGCGGAAAATTTGGGAATTTGGGAGAGTGGCAGGGAGGGGGTCGTGTTGTGAGGGGGGCCCACTTTTTTGCATACCGGGGACCGGTGGGGGGGACGGGCAGTGACGATGAAACACAAATAGATGTTTGATGTAGCCGACCGAAATTTGGGAAACCCGGGTTTTGAGGCAAGGGCTTCATTCCTGTCGGAGAAGAGGGCGTCAGTTTGCGCGCCCAGGCAGCGGTGAAAACCCCAAAAAAAAATTCCCCGTGGGCCGGGGGGTGTGACTTTTGGCTCTTTAAATTTCCCCCCCAGGGGGCATTATGTAGGACGGGGCCAAGGGGCCCGGGGAAAAAAACCCCGCTTCGCAGTTCCAAAAAAAGTAGCGGCACAGGGGTCGGGAAAAGGGAAAGCGGCGGCAGTAGCACTCAGTGCAGAGCGTTGGCGGTAAAATCCGAAACTCGGCGGTGTGGCGTTCTTTGCTAAGACCCGGAGGACCCGTTATGGGAATGTAGAATCTGAAGAGAAAGTGAAGCGTGGCCAGGGAGTAACTTGGCCCCACAGCCCGCTTCAACACAGCAGCGTCCCTCCGGTGGCCTGGGAGAAACGTGGCTGTGTGGTGGCCCCATCCTGCCCCCGCAGCAACAACAAGCAGCGCGCCCAGTGGCACGTATCCTTGGCAGAGGCTCCCCACCTTGCAAAAGGGGAGTGTTTTCTCTTTACATCATCTCCCGGTCCAGATGCTCCTCCCTTCGTTACTCATGGCACCAGCAGTCGTTCAGCGAGGCTTGAAAAGAGCACAGATGGTCAACCACCCAAGGTGCAGAAGGCTGCCGTCCCCTGTCCAAGTTTTTGGGTGTGCAGTCCCTCCTTTCCCAAAGGGTGGATCGCCCCGTTAGAGAACTAAGGTTGTGCCGAGCGGGGATGGAGAGTTCCAAGCCAAAATTTTTTTTCCAAAAAAGAGTACACCACTTCATAAAAAATGTAGAAACAGAAGGTGGGCCGCCCTTGGCTTATCGGTTTGTTCCAAGGTGACGGCAGCGCGGAGTTGGAGCTGTAACTACGGTAGGGCCCGTGCATGTCCTTTAGGCCCACTAGGTGAATGTGCTTCCGGCCCGGGCACCCCAACAACTTGGGGACAGGGGACCCCGCTTTTCCCCCACTTGTAAAAACTGGGCTCCGGGCACCAATTTTTCCGCCCTCCTCCCCCCTCCCCCCACCCACATCTCGGGCCCCCCAAAAAATTTCTTCTTCCCCCATCCCAAATGTGTGGGCAAAAGCGGTTTTTCACGAAATTTTTTACACCTGGCTTGCCCTCGGCGAACAAAGTCAAAAAGGGGAGGGAAATTTGGCTCCGTGTCTTTGCAGAAAGAAATCAAATTTTGTGGTTTTTCTCCGTGCCCAACTCCCAAATGGGAAAACCATGGGACGGACAATGGGGGGAACAGGTGTCCGCCGGAAATGAGGGGGGGGGGATGTGGGATTCTGGCGCATGTGTTAAATTCGGTTGTGAAAAAGGTTCCTGAAGTTTTCCCAAAAGATTTTTTCAGAAAGATTCTAAAAAAGGGGCCGGGAAAAATGTGCTTGCACTTCAAAATTCCTACAGACCCAAGGAACCCCCTCCTCGATTTTTCAGCGGCCGGGAACCGGCCTCCCCCAACAAAATTGATATGCGATTTTTTCCACCCTTTGGGAAATTCCAGCCTGCAGATTTTGGGGGGACCGACTGTAAACAGGGGGAAAAGGGCATTAACTTTTTTTTTTAAATGTCCGGGGGGAAACAGGGTACCCCCCTGTGTAATTTTGGGATGTAGCTTGCCCAGCCCCAGGGCGTGAACCTCCCCGTTTGTTTAGGCCATTCAAAGGAGGCCAGTTTTTTGTCAGTCCCCCAGGACTACGGGTGAAAAAAACGTCTTTCCCTTGGCTTCATTTTTCCCGGGAAACGGGATGCTGAAAAATCTGTTGGGCAGGGGGACGGGAAAGATTTGGGGCAACTCCTCACCGGGCCCCCATGGGGTCCGGGGGGGGGAACTGAAAAGGGGGAAAGGAGGTGGGGAAAATTTGGGCGACCCCTTTGTCTGGTGAATGAGGGTTTTTTCTCCCCGGGGGACAAGAAAAGGGGGAAAGGCAGGGCGCTGGAGGGGTAGAGGGGAGATGGGGGAAAAGGACGGGGGCAGATGCCCCCAAAGCCCCGTAGCGTTTACGTGGAGTGGGGGGCAGGGAGCCCCTCGGATTTCCACTTGTGGGGGTTGGGCCCGCGCTTTGGTGTTTTTCCCCTTGGTTTAGTGCACCCAATAGTCAGCTTTCCGGGCAGGGGGAATGATTTTCGGGGCTCTCCACCCTATTGGACCCTCGCTTCCCGGCCCAAAATGGGAGCCTTTTTCCCAGCTATTGGGGGGGGGGCCAAACTCAAAAAACTATGGGGAAAAAACCCACCGTAGTCATTTTGGCCGTTTGGCCTATGGCGGGCCAATCTTCCCTTTTCCTCTGACAGGTTGCCGGGGGGTTCTTCAGCGCTAAACGTACTATCCCCGGGGGTTCCCGAGGGGAAGGGGGGGGGGGGGGGGGGCGGGCGTCCCCAGCCCCTTTCAGCAGAAAACCCTAAGTTTGGGAGTCATGATGACCCGTTTCCCTTCACCCCCCCCTAGTGAGGAGGGCGGGTCGCCGGCAGCAGCGGGAAAACCGGGGAGCAAAACCCCTGAAAAAAAGGGTTGGGGGCCTTTATTTGGGAAAAGGGCATCGGGGCCCCCCCCAGTTAAAAAAGGACCCGCTGGATACTGGGAAACCCAAACTGGTTTCCCGTGGCCCGGGCCAACTTGCCGAGTTTGCAGTGGAGAAGCTGTCCTCCCCGGGCCAGTAGGGGGGGCCAATCAGAAAGGGTTTTCCCAGTGCGGGGGGGGCCCAAATCGTTCCCCCCAAGGAAAACCCCGTTTGTCCAGGGGAAAAAATTTTGGAGGGGGAACTGCCCTTTGTCGGGGAAATCAGTCTTTGGATGGCCAGGTTTTTCCACACACCAATGCCTTGGCGTCAGACAAACTCTCCCATTCCCCTTCACCCAAATGTGAAAAAGGGAGTTCGGGGTTTTCAAAAAAACCTCCCTCACCCTTTTTCTGATGCCGCCACCCCCCTGTTGCCAAAATCGCTAAAGTTTCCCCATCTCCCAAAAAAAACTTCTTTACGGGGGAGGGTTTATTGCCCCCCCCTCCACCCTCTTTTCATTGTGCCATTTTCTGCCCTCATCCCGCTCTTGCTGCTGCCGTGACATCCCCCACTGTTTCTTTGTGTCACTCTTCACCTCATGCTTTTTGGGGTGCGCCCCCCGTCACCCCCAAATTTTTGTCAGGGGGAAAAAACTTTTGGGGGCCTACTCAATTTTTTTGCCCCCCTCCAGAATGTGATTTTTCCACTTTTGACCATGCTCCCTTCTGTGGCTGCTCCCGGCCTAGCCTGTTTTCATTGTGCCACTTGGGGCCCCTTTTCCCTGTTTTTGCCACCCCGGGAATTTCTTTTTCCCCACTGTCTGACCTCATGCTGCTGCTGTGGCGGGTTTGCCCGTGCCCTAAAAACCCTTGTGTCATTGTCCCCCCTCTGGGGCCCTTTACTTGCTTTTTTCCCACCCCAAAATTTGTCATTGTGCCAGGTCTGACCTCATGCGGGGCTGCTGGGGCCTTGGCTTGGCCCCGGGGACCTTTTTCCACCCCTGTTTTCCCATTGTCCCCACTCCTGTGGCCCCTACCCCCCTTTTTTTGGGGCCAAAATCCAGAATGTCTTTTGTGCCACTGTTCAGACTCATGTCAGGGCTCCCAAATTTGGGAAATTTGGGGGGCCCCATACACCCCAAAGTGGGGGCCCCCCTTTCCCATGTCCCCCCCAAAACACCCCCCTTCCCCAGGACCACCCCAAAATCCCCCCTCCCAGGCAACGCCCTTCACTGCTGTAGCCCCGCCCCCCTTTCACTTCCTTATTGCTTTTTCCTAGTTTGGGGGTAAATAAATTTTTTTGGGGCCAAGTTTTTTAAAAGCCTCCCACCAGCCAAGGTAGACTTTTTTTTGGGGGGGCCCTACTCTACCTAACTTCAAAACCCCCAATTTTTAAAATAATTTAGCAAATTTAAAAGACCAAATGCTACATACCCATAAATTTAAAGGTTTTTGTATTCTTTTAACCTCACACACTATCTCTCAGTTTGTGAAAATAGGTATTCCAAGTTTTAAAAAAATTAAAAAAAAAACTGTAAAAAGGAAAATGCTTTTAACTAAACCCCAATAGCTGCTTTTGCTAAAAACACTACTGCTGACCCCCTATTTGCACCAGGAAAGCCCAAAAAGTACAAAATTTTTCACCTGACGTGCCCTATGGTAAACATGATCTGTAAACAGGGAAATTTTGTTGTTAAATAATGGTCCTTTTAATGACTTGGAAATGAAATTCTCTGTTTTTCTACGGGTTGATCCGCATTCACCAATTCCAAAAAATTTGGGGTTTCCTGTTATGTTTCGGAAACCAAAAAAAAATTCCCCAAAAACATTTACTTTTTTTAAAAATTTTGCCCCAAATGGCGCCATTTTTTTGCGGGCAATAACTTTTTTAAAATAACACTACAGCCCTTTGGGGGAAAAGGGGGGCATTTTTTGGGGGTGAATGCGTACTTTTTATTGAAATATTTTGGAATACATGACCCCCTTTTTTTGATCAATTTAAATTCAAATTTTTTACATGTGAAAAAACCAAAAAAACGTTTTTTTGGGGTTTTTTTAAAAATTTTTTTTCTTTACATTTTTCCCGTGTATGGTTTTGTCCCCAAACTCATCGGAAAAAAACGGCCAAAAGGGGTTTGGGTTTTTTTTTCCGATGAAACGGTTTGGGGTTTAATTTTGTCACGATCTAAAAAAACCGGGGGTTCGTTTTCTCTTTTTTTTTCCCAGTCACCCAAAACAATTGTAGGGGAGACGGAAACCAAAACAAAACCCGGGGGGTTTAAAATACAAAAGTTGTATAACACGCCGGAGCCAAAAGGGACGAGCTGTGGAGAATACAGCTCGTCTTTCCTTTCTGTCTAGGGGGGCCGGCAAAAAACAATCGTTTTTTCGGCGTTTTTAAAAAAAAAAAAAAAGTGCCACAGATACTTTGAAAAAGGCCATGCATTGGAGAAAATAGCTATTGGATAATTGATTTTATTTTTTAAATGTTTCGATTTTTTTGGGATGGGGCGACACCCAAATAGGGGGAAAAATTTTTTTTTTATCTTTTTTTGAAAAAAGGGGGAAAGGGGGGTTGATATAAAATTTTTAAAAGGGAATTTCACAGGGCGCCCTTTGCCTCCTTTATGAACTTTACACTTTCTAAACCTCTCTGGGTTGCCCTGAAGGATCTAGGACGAAATCAAACCCAATTAGCAGTAAATTTAAATCATGCCAGCAACGGGAAAAGGCAGCGGGGGGTTCCCATGAGCCCCCAAACCCCTGTTGTTTGTAGAACGTCTTTTTCGGCTCTGTCTTTGGGATGCGATCAAAAATTGCTTTGGCGAAAAGGCGCGAAAAAAAACACGCAGCTGTAAATTCTCAAGTGTAACCCGTCGGTCTTTTCCATTGCCGGCAGAGAAAAACCCTCATTAAAAATTTGGTTGTTTGCGTCTCGGGTTTCCGTTTTGTTTGGACCCAGAGATGCTTCAGAAAAGCGTAGGGTTCTACGGACAAAAGATGCCATGTAAACCCTCCCCAAATTTTTTTTAAATTTTTTTTTTTACATTTTTTACATTTTTTTTTTTTTTACTTTCATTTTGGTCCACCTCGCAGGCCACCCTCAAACTCCCCCCCCTCCAGCTTTTTGGGAAATTTACAACTTCCATCATGCATTTGTTAATCTAAAAACAGGGGGGCTGATGGGATTTGGGTATTTTCCCCAACAGCTGGGGGGTGCAGTTTGAGGATCCCTGCGTGTGTGAAATGTGTGGGTGTGTGTGGTGTGTGGGGGGGGGGAGAGAGAGAGGCCCCCCTCCTCCCCCTTTGGCCGAAAAAGTGATGAGAGGGGGGCCCACACACAGGGGGCCCGGGGGGAGGGGTATCTCTGTCACTCACAAACACCCAAACGGCCGGGGTGAGGGGGGGGCCCTCCCCCACCCCAAAACCCCCCCCCGGGGGGGAAGGGGCCCTTTTCCCCCCCCCAACCCGGGCCCGGGGGGGGGAGGGGGCCCCCTCAAGCCCCCACCAAAAGGCCCAGGGGGGGGAAAGGGGGCCCCCTCAAGCCCCCAAAAAGGCCCGGGGGGGGAAGGGGGGCCCTTTTCAAGCCCCCCCACGGCCTTTGGGGGGGGAAGGGGGCCCCTCCCAAGGGACCCACACGGCTTTAAAGGGGCCTTTTGTGTGGGGGCTGAGAGGGCCCCTCCCCCCCCCCGGGGGGGGGGCCCCCCCCCCTGGGTTGTGGGGGCCCTTTAGGGGCCCCCTTTCCCCCCCCGGGCCTGTGGGGGCTTGAGAGGGCCCCCCTTTAAACCCCCCAAAGGCCCGGGGGGGGCTTGAGGGGTCCCCCTTCCCCCCCCCGGGCCGTGTGGGGGGTTGAGAGGGGCCCCCTTTCCCCCCCGGGCCCCGGGGGGGGGCTTGAGAGGGCCCCCTTCCCCCCCCGGGCCGTGTGGGGGCTTAGGGGGGCCCCTTCCCCCCCTGGGCCTGTGGGGGGGTTTAGAGGGGCCCCTTCCCCCCCCGGGCCGGGGGGGGGGCTTTAGAGGGGGCCCCCCCACAAAACAGTCAGGGGGGAAACCCGGGAAGAAGGGGGGCCCCCCCCCTCACATGCACCCAGGGGGGGGGGGGCATCAAAATACAGCCGTGGGAGGGGGGGGGGGGAAAAGGGGCCACAAATACACCCGGGGGGGGGATGGGCCCCCACAATAAAGGGCCCGGGGTAGTTGGTGGGGAAAGTTTACAAAGGGGGACCCCATTTTTGGGGGTTGGGCGATTGGGGGGGGCCCCCAGGGCCCACAATTAAAATAGCAGGGGCAGGAAGGAGGTCCCTGGGTTCCCCCTGGGCCGGGACAGTTTCCCCTCCAGGGTTTTGGGACTTTTCAATCCGCGCGCGCGTAGCCGGAGCCCCCCTCCCCCTTTTTTTTTTTTTTTTCCCCTGTCTCCGCGCTAAAGTGCCCACGGGGGGATGGGAACAAAATTTTTTTAAAACCCTGAGGCTCCACCCCCTAGGGGGGGGGCCTCACAGATTCAAATTAAATTTCCCCACCCGGCCCCCCAGAGGAGGAGGGCCCCTCCGGGTCCGGCTTTCAGCGGGGCAGGCATGTAAGTACAAAATCCCCGGAGGCAGCTGTGCCGCGCGCGGGTCCCTCCCAGCACCGCTGCGCCCCCCCCGGCCGGGCCTTACACTGCTATATTTACAAAAGGGCGCCGTAGGGGAGGCGGAGCGGGCCCCTGGAGGCGGAGCACGGTCCCTCCTTTTTCTAGTGAATAAATGCCTGCTTGAAGGGGGGCCCCCTTATTTCCCCCGGGCCCCCTACGGGAGTACCCCCTGCCCCCCCGTATGGCGGGCCTGCTCATGTTTGGCTGGGCTGCTCCCGGGACCTATACACGGTTCATTGTCCACTGTCTGACCTTAGCTGCTCTTGGCCTGCCGGGGACCTACGACTCTGTCATTTGCCACTCTGTGCCATTCCTGTTTTTGCCACCTCCAAATGTCATTGTGCCCTGTCTACCCATCTGCGTGCCTCACCTCCACTCTCTGCATTGGCCACTTTTGGGGCCCTACTCCAGTTTTGCCACCTCCAGAATGTCGGGCCCCAATTTTGACCTCATGGCTGCCTCTCCCCTCCCCCTCTCTCATTGTCCACCAGTGGCCTATACGTTTTGCCACCCCAGAAGTCTTTGTGCCACTGTCTGACCTCATGCTGCTGCTGCCGAGACCTGCAACGTGTCATTGCCAGTGTCCGACCTCATGCTGCTGCGGGGCTACTGCCGTGACCTACACACTCGTCATTGTGCCACTCGGGCCCCTACCCTTTTTTGCCCCCTCCAGAATGTCTTGTGCCACTTTCGATCTCATGCTGCGCTGTGGCTGCGCCGTGATAACATGTCTGGTGCCCTGTCTGCCTCATGTGCTGCGTGGCGATGGTGACCTCACACTCGTATTGTGCCATGTGACCTATGCCTGCTGTGGCGCGCCGGACCTAACACTGTGTCAGGGGCCACTTTGACCTCATGCTGATGCTGGGGGCGCTGCCGTGACCTACCCTGGATTGCCCACCGGGGGCCTACTCCTGTTTTTGCCACCTCCAAATTCATTGTCCACTGTCTGACCTCATGCGCTGCGGTGGCTGCTGCCTTTTACCACACACTGTGCATTGTGCCACTGTCTGACCTCATGCGCTGCTGTGGCTGCTCCCGGACCTAACACTGTCATTTGCCACTGTCGCCTCTGCTCTGCTTTTGGCTGATGCCGTGACCTACACACTCGTCTTGTCCCCACTGTCTGACCCATGTGCGCTGTGGCTGCTGCCGTGATCTCCACACTGTGTCATTGTCCCACCTGGGCCTTTTGTTATTGCACCCCCAAAAGTCATTGGGCCACTGTCTACCTATGTGCTGCGCCGCCCTCACACTGTCATTGGCCACTGTCGCCCTATGCTGCCGTGGCGCTGCCGTGACCTCCACACTTTTGTCATTGTCCCACCTTGCCCTACTCCTGTTTTTGCCACCCCCAGAATGTCATTGGCCACGTCTGACCTACTGCGCTGGGCCTCTGGGGCCCTTTTAACACGCATTGGCCACGTCGACCTCATGCTGTGCTGGGGCTGATCCGTGCCTACAACCTTTCATTTTTCCACGCTGACCTCAGTGCGCGGGCGCTCCCGTGACCTACACCTGTGTCAGGTGCCACTGTCTGCCCTCATGCTTGCTTGGCGCTGCCTTTGACCAACACCGTTCATTATCCCACTCTGTGGCCTACCCCTGTTTTTGCCACCCCCCGAAATGCATTGGGGGCCACGTTTACCTCATCGCCGTGGTGCTCCCCGTGCCCCTACACCTGTGTCATTGTGCCACTGTCACCTCATGCTGCTGCGGGGCGCTGCCGTGCCTACACACTGCTTTGTCCACTGTCTACCTCATGCTGCTGCTGGCTCTGCCGTGACCTCCACACTGGTCTTGCCCCTCTGTTGGGCCAACTCCATTTTTTCCACCCCCAGAATTATGTGCCACGTCTGCCCAGCTGTGCGCCGTCACCTGCACACTGTCATTGTCCCACGGCTGACCTCATGCTGCTGCGTGGCGGCCCCGTGCCCTAAAAAACTCTGATTGTCCCATTGGGGCCTTTTCCGGTTTTTTGGTCCCCTCCAAAAAGTCATTGTGCAGTCTGACCTCATCTCTGCGTGGCTGAGCCGTGACCTCACACTCTGTCATTTGCCACTCTTTACCTCAGCCTGCTGTGTTGCCCCGGCCCCTACACACGTGTCTTTGTCCCACTCTTTGGCCTACCCTGTTTTTCCCACCTCCAGAATCATTGTGCCACTGTCTGGCCTCATGCGCTGCTGCCGTGACCTGCACACTGTGTCTTTTTCCCTTTTCCTGCCCTCATGCTGCTGCTTTTGGTTTCTGCCATGACCTCCCCACTCTGTCCTTTTGTGCCACTCTAGGCCATTTTCCTGTTTTTTGGGCCCCTCCAAAGGGTCATTGGCCACGTCTGACCTCATGCGCGGGGCTGTGGCGCTTGCCGTACCTTACACTTTTCTTTTGGCCCTGCCCCGCCTCGCTGTTTTTGCTGTGTTTTTTCTGCCGTTGCCCTCCGTTTCTTTGTCCGCCCCCCCGTGGCCTACCCCTGTTTTTCCCCTCCGAAATGTCTTTTTTGCCCTGTCGCCTCAGGCTGCTGCTGTGGCTCTGCCGTGCCTACACACTGTGTCATTGGGGCCACTGCCCCGCCTCAGCTGCCTGGGGCCTCTCCTTTGACCTACACACGTCATTGTGCCACTGTTTGACCTCATGCTGCTGCTGGGGCTGATCCCGTGCCTACCATTTCATTGTGCCACTGTCTGACCCGCTGCTGCTGGGGGCTGCGCCGGACCTCCACACTGTGTCATTGTCCCCCTCTTCCTACCCTGTTTTTGCCACCTCCAGAATTTCATTGTGCCACTGCGCCTCATGCTGCTGCTGCCGGACCTGCACACTGTGTCATTGGCCACTGTCTCCTCTGTGCGTGTGGCTGCTGCCGTGACCACACACCTGTCTTTGTCCACTTGTGGCCTATTCCGTTTTTGCCACCTCAGAAGCATTGTGCACTGTTTGACCCACTGCGGCTTTGCTGCTCCCCTGACCTTACACACCTGTCAATTGTGCCACCTCTGACCCATGCGTTCTGTGGCTGCTGCCGGGGAACCACACACTGTGTCACTGTGCCACTTCATAAATGCTTTCTGTGGCTGCTGCCGTGACCTACCCGGGGTTTCATTGTCCCACTCTGTGGCCTACCCCGTTTTTGCCACCTCCGAATGTCATTGTCCCACGTTCTGACCTCACTCTGCTGTGGCTGCTGCCGTGCCCTACACCCCTGTCATGTGCCCTGTCTGACCTCATCTGCGCTGTGGTTGCTGCCGAAACCCTCACACTGTTCATTTGTCCACTTGTGGCCACTCCTGTTTTTCCCACCCCAAAAACATTGGCCATTTGTCTGCCCTCCTCTGCTGTGGCTGCCGCCTCACCCCCACCCGTCATTGATGTTGCCACCTGACCCCAGCTTTTTTTTTCCAGCTGTCCTCCCCAGACTTTTCAGGCTACATTTCCCCTTCATTTTTTGGTCAGTTTTGCCCTCTTAAGTGCCCAGGAATTTTATAGTAAGCATTCTAAGAGCGGCGGCATAAACTGCGTGTCATAAATAAAAACACAACATTGTATGAAAACCAAATCAACTCCCTGAATTTAAGCATGGCACAAGGTTCTACCACCCTGCAGGCTCTGTGCACCTGGAAATAGTGTTTTTTAACGTGATTGTCCTGAAGTAATCGGGCGAAGTTATTTTTTGCCGAGAAATCCGGCGAGTGAACAACCCAATTTCGGAAATTTGCCCCCCCTAATTGTGTTGTCATAACTTGCCTCCTTGAATTTTGTTTGGGGAAATAAACCCCCTGTGTTTTAACATCATTTATTTTTCCTGCCATCTGATTAACTGAAGATACCATTTTAGCTAACACCCAAGTGGTGCAGGATCGGGTATAGATCCCCCATATATGTCCTGGTAAAATCTGCACACGATCCAAATCACAGCACACAAAAGGGGAGGGTTTTTAAATACCTTTTGGGGGGGCGAATTTTACAGCAACAGCAAGCTATGGCTTAGCAACAACAGGCTCAGCAGGAAAAGAGTCACCTATTTATTAAACAGATGGCAGTTTTTGCAGAATCTGTTAGAAGGAAAAGTTTGCCAGTTCCACCATCTCCAGATGATGGACATAGTGCCAGATGAACTGTGAGGGAGGTGTTGCAAAAGATGACTCCTGAGGATGATGTGGAGGCCTTTCTGGCTGTATTTGAATAGGTCACATATGGTATAAAACTGCCTCAGGAGCAATGGGCTGATGTTTCGGCCCTCTATTGGAGGGCCCCAAAAAGCATAGTATGACCTAGCCCCGCAGGATGCCACGAGTATGTGAAACTCAAAGCTTAGATCCTGACCCAGCTTGGGGTAATGCTGGCAGTCCGAGCTCAGAGGGTACATCTTTGTGGCTATATAACATGGACAAACCACTGAGGTCACAACTATTTGATCTGCTCCATCTGGTTTAGAAGTGGCTACAGCCAGATACATGCTCTCTGGCTCAAATGGTTGAGCATGTAGTCATGGACATATCCACTTTCTTCCTAGACCTGTGTAGCGCTGGGTTACTCAGGGAGACCCCAAATTGCTGATGATCTGGTAAATTGGTGGAGAGGTTTCACTCCATGGAGAATTCACTAGGTTGGTCAGGGAACCTAAAGTACCTGTACTGGGAGACCCCGAGGAATCTAGAGGGTCCAAAGTCAGGCTCCAAACTTTCTCAAGAGGGATGTGTCAGGACCCGTGGTGGACCAGAGCCGACACGAAGGCACCACCAAGGGAGCTTGTCTGCTGGTGCTGTCATGCTCCAGGCCACATAGGGGCCCAGTTCCCCTTAACCACAGAGCCAATGAAGTGTTCTGTGGGCTGACATTGCTCCATATTTGCCCATGCTGCCTGTAGCGCACTCCCCATCCCAGGAGAGGGACCCCAGATCTGCACTGAAATGATTAATGGGACTGTTGGGACTAGACTGTTGGACTCAGAGTTTGGTTACTCTCCAGTCGGCTTCTCTGCCTCATGTAGTGGTCCCAGGAAAAACCCTGGGGATTACATGTGTCCACAGGGATACCAGAGTTTACCCAGTGGCTTATGTGGTCCTGGAAATGGACTTGTGAACTCAAGCTCACCTTGCGGGGATTGTGAAGAGCTTAATGCATAACATAATAATTGGTCATTATTATTCCAATATTCTGGGACCTGTGGGTGAAAGTGTTGACATAAAATTAACCCCCATACCAGAACAGCCCAGAGTATACTAGCCTTGAGATAACCGTAGAATTTCTCCTGACTGTCCTGGCAGGTGACAATGGGGAGGGAGGAAAATGTCCTTGAGTTGGGGGTACCCTGGGGAGCTTTTGAACGGCCCAACTCCAGGAGCTTACTTTAAAGGTGGCGCTGAAGGGCGTAGCAGTCCTTAATGGGGTTCCCCAAGAGCCTGTGGCTGAGGAATGGTTCTCCCACTTCGCTATAAACGGTGATTTACTATACCTGATAACCAAGATGAGAGATGAGTTGATATAAAAGCTCCTGGTAGCTAGGCTCTATCGGTGTATAGTCTAAGACATGGCACACTCTTATGTTTTAGGGGGGCACTTGGGGACAGATAAGACCTTGGAGAGGATCCACCAGAGGTTCTATATCTTAGTGATAGTAGATTACATGACACGGTACCCAGAGGCAGTGCCTTTGAGAAATATTTCCTCGTTAAATATTGCCAAGTATTTATTCCATATCTTCTCTCAAACAGGGATTCCCGAGGAGATTCTGACAGATCAAGGAACCCCCTTAATGTCCATGGTGATGAGGGACTTAAAAAAAGTGCTGAAAGTTATGTAGTTGCACACCACAGTATACCACCGGCAGATGGACGGGCTGGTGGAGAAATTCAATAAAACCCTTAAGGCCATGCTCAAGAGGGTAGTTGAAAAGGATGGGTGACATTGAGATTTCTTGTTGCCATTTCTTCTGTTCTCCATTAGAGAAGTGCCACAAGCCTCCACTGGGTTTTCCCCATTCTGTTTATTATATGGTTGACACCCAAGGAGAAAGTTAGAAGTGGAGAAAGAAACCTGGGAGAACAAGGTCACCCCTTTTAAGAGTGTAATTGAGCATGTCGCACAAATGCAAGAGAGAGTTGTCTGGGTAATGCCCATTGCTAGAGAGTACCTTCTCCGAGCAGAGGAATCCCAGGCCAGGGTGTACAATAGGAGTGCTTGACTTAGACAGTTTAGTCCATGGGACAGAGTATTGGTGTTAGTGCCCACAGTCAAGAGAAAAATCCTAGCCAAGTGTCAGGGGCCATACGAAGTAGCTGAAAGAGTGGGAGAAGTAAACTACAAAGTCCACTAGACGGGTAAGACAAAATCCTTTCAGATATATCATATTAATTTGATCAAGCTCTGGAAGGAGAGGAATTCCCTAGAGGCCCCTTGCCTAATGACCCAACCAGCATCAGGAGTTGAGTTGGTGAAGACTGCAGAATCCCAAAGAATCCCATCCCAAAGACAGCAATGCAAGGAACTCCTACAGCAGAACAGAGATCTGTTTAAGGAGACCGCGGGACTCACCAATGTTATTGAACATGAGATCATTATGGAACCACAGGTGAGGGTACATGTAAAACCCTATAGAATTCCTAAAGCCTGCCAGGATGTCATTGCACAAGAGTGCCACAGGATGATGGGACTAGGGGTAATCGAAGAGTCCAAAAGTGGGTGGTCCCGCCCCATAATGCTAGTTCCTAAACCCACCAGTGAGTGACGTTTCTGTAATAACTACTGCCAGCTTAATGAAGTTTCTAAGGTAGATGCCTACTCCCTGACTAGGGTGGACGAGCTTATGGAAAAACTAGGGCCTGCTCGCTACATCACTACCTTAGACCTCACTAAGGGACACTGTCAGATCCCTTTCTCAATAAAAGGCTTCTCCACACCAAAGGGGTCTTTTCAATAAATCAGAGTGTCATTTGTTTTGCATGGGGCTCCTGCCACTTTGCAGAGGGCCAAGCACCAGATCTTACATCCCCGTAGGAAGTATGTTGCCGCTTACTTGGATGACATAGTCATCTACAGCCACAACTAGGAAAGCCACAGTTGTCTTGGGGGCATTATGAAGAGCCAGCTTTATCATAAGCCCAAATGAGTGCACCATGGGGATGGAGGAAGCCCAGTAGCTGGGGTATATATTAGGGAGAGGCGAAATAAAGCCCAAATTGATCAAAATAGAGGTGATTCAGGGCTGGCCCCGACCACTTGTCTAAAAGCAGGTCACGGCTTTTTTTGGGTATAGTGGGGTTTTACGGGAGGTTTATCCCCAAGTTTGTGGAGATGGCTGTACCCTTTACTGACCTTACTAAGGGCACAAAGTTTACCACAATTAAGTGGTCCTTAGAAAACAGAAAGACTTTTCGGAATCAAACAGGTCCTGTGTGGACAGCCAGTTTGGTAGGTGCCGATTTCATTAGGGAGTTTGTTGTGCAGGCAGACGCATCAGAGGTGGGTCTAGGGGCCATTATGCCCCAGGTAATACATGGAGAAGAACACCCTGTTATATACTTAAGTCACAAGCTGTCCCCTGAGAAACTGAATTATTCCATTGTTGAAAAAGGTTTAGCAATAAAATTGGTAGACGATTCAGATTTATTTCAGATCATGCTACTCTAAAATATATGAGTGAGAGGAAGGGTATTAATGCCCGAGTAACTGTTAGTTTCAAGCACTGCAGGTCTTCCAATTTATGGTAGAGCATAGGCCGGGGAAGCTACAAGAAAATTGGAATACCCTCTCCAGGGCACACTGTATGCTGGTGGAAGGTGCATAGCTTTTTTTACACTTTAACACTTTCTTTTTTACTTTTTACAACTTTCCCCACAGGGGACTGAATTTAGCAATCGTTAGAGAGATGCATGGGCGTAATTGACCGTGGCATTGAAGGGGTTAGTCGGTTGTACCCGCACAACCTCCTGGACAGATCCATACGTCCACTAGTGGGAACATCTTTCTTTAATGGACGCATGGGTACATCCAATATTGGGAATGAGTTAAGGAAAGTAACACATTGACAATAAGGTTCTTGGACAATGTGGTAGCTACACTATTTTATCCCCTATTGTGTTCCATGTTGTTTAAAATTGTATGTCACATTGTATTTCCCTCTTAAAACATTGATGCTGGGATTCTAAGGGCAAATTAAGTCTGATATACAGCAAGAGATGAAGTATCATGAGATTATTTTATAAAGTAAAACTGCCAGTTATTTACATGAATTTCTGCTGTGGAGTATAAATCCGACATATAAACTAGACACCCACACAAGTCAGATGATAAGGTACTGTCTTTCTGGGAGGTTTCCACAGTGGACTCTTTATAATAATGATAACACAACAATAGTATGAGGGGAGGGGGTGAAAGAATAAAAATAAGCAATTGCACCAATAATGTTTGATTTTCGCTTTTGCAGTGTTTACCATGCAATTTAACGGACATATTGCCTATTTTGTGGGATAATTATAATAACGGTGATAACAAATTTATATAGTTCAGTTATGTATTACTTCTTTAAAAAACTGCTTTATATTGCCTTATGAGACCGTAACTCAATTTTTCTGTCTATGTTCTTGGGGTCAGCTGCAGTTTTTGCTGGCACCATTTAGAGGTGCAAATGACTTTTTAAATACTTTGATTTTTTCACATTTGCAGTGAAGTTCACCATGAGGTATAACTAACATCATATTTTTATTATTTGGACTTAACATAGTATTATTGATTAAGGTTATTATTTATGTTTGTGTTTTTTAAAGAAGAAATGGGAAAAGGAAGATTTTGTATATGTTTTTTAAAAGTTTAGACACTTTTATTAAACTTGTTTTGTATAATTTATTTAGTTCCACTAGGGTATTTAACTACTACTGTACTTTTATTGCTCATTTACAGTAGGGAACAAACTGCCATGTCAACCACTTATCACTCTGCAAATGCATATCTGAAGCTGGACCAGATGAGTGATAGAGAGGGTTTAATGAATTAGATTCAACATCATACAGTGGGGAAAAAAGTATTTAGTCAGCCACCAATTGTGCAAGTTCTCCCACTTAAAAAGATGAGAGGCCTGTAATTGACATCATAGGTAGACCTCAACTATGAGAGACAAAATGAACAAATGTACAAATCCCAAAAATCACATTGTCTGATTTGGAAAGAATTTATTGGCAGATTATGGTGCAAAATAAGTATTTTGTCAATAACAAAAGTTCATCTCAGTACTTTGTTATATATCCTTTGTTGGCAATGACAGAGGTCAAATGTTTTCTTTAAGTCTTCACACACTGTTGCTGGTATGTTGGCCCATACCTCCATGCAGATCTCCTCTAGAGCAGTGATGTTTTGGGGCTGTTGCTGAGCAACCTGGACTTTCATCTCCCTCCAAAGGTTTTCTATGGGGTTGAGATCTGGAGACTGGCTAGGCCACTCCGGGACCTTGAAATGTTTCTTACGAAGCCACTCCTTAGTTTCCCTGGCAGTGTGTTTGGGATCATTGTCATGCTGAAAGACCCAGCCATGTTTCATCTTCAATGCCCTTGCTAATGGAAGGAGGTTTGCACTCAAAATCTCATGATACAAGGCCCCATTCATTCTTTCATATACATGGCTCCCTTTGCAAAGAAACAGCCCCAAAGCATGTTGTTGCCACCCCCATTCTTCACAGTAGGTATGGTGTTCTTTGGATGCAACTCAGCATTCTCTCACCTCCAAACACAACAAGTTGTGTTTTTACAAAACAGTTCTACTTTGGTTTCATCTGATCATATGACATTCTCCCAATACACTTCTGGATCATCCAAATGATCTCTAGCAAACTCCAGATGGGCCCGGACATGTACTGGCTTAAGCAGGGGAACACGTCTGGCACTGCAGGACCTGAGACCCTGGCGGCATAGTGTGTTACTGATGGCAGCCTTTGTTATATTGGTCCCAGCTGCCTGCAGGTCACTCACTAGGTCCCCAAGGGGTTTTAGGA
>JAODAL010028950.1:0-52481 GCA_025379985.1 Phyllomedusa bahiana | reverse complement strand
TCCTTCACCTGCCTATGAGGAGACATCGCCAGAGCGAGGACGGGGAGCGGGACCCTGAACCAACAGGTGGTTGGGCCTACTTGGACAGCACTCTGCCACCCCAGTTAGAAGATCCGCTGGACTACTAGGCAACCACACTGGATGTGTGGCCGCAACTTGCAGAGTTTGCAGTGGAGAAGCTGTCCTGCCCGGCTAGTAGTGTGGCATCAGAGTGGGTGTTAAGTGCTGCGGGGGCTATCGTTATCCCAAGGAGAACCCGCTTGTCCACGGGAAATGTGGAACGACTGACCTTTGTCAAGATGAACCAGGCGTGGATTGGCCAGGATTTCCACACACCAATGCCTTAGGCGTCAGACTACATCAGCCATGACGCCTCACCCAAACTGTGAGAAATGAGTCTAGGTTCAAACTACATGCCTCAGTCACTATTCTGATGGCGCCACCCGCCTGATGCCACACATCTGCTGCCAGTTTTTCCATCAGCCTACCACCATTTTTACCAGGGACTGATATTGCCACCCACCTCCACACTCTGTCATTGTGCCACTCTATGACCTCATGCTGCTGCTGTTGCTGGTGCCGTGAAATCCACACTGTGTCATTGTGCCACTCTCTGACCTCATGCTGCTGCTGCTGTTGTTGCTGCTGCGGTCACCTCCACACCCTTTCATTGTGCCACTCTCTGACCTCATGCTGTTGCTCCTGCCATCACCTCCACTCTCTGTCATTGTGCCACTCTGTGGCATACTACTGTTTTGCCACCTCCAGAAAGTCATTGTGCCACTGTCTGACCTCATGCTGCTGCTACTGTTGATGCTGTCAACTCCACCCTGTGTCATTGTGCCACTCTGTGGCCTACTCCTGTTTTTGCCACCTCCATAATGTCATTGTGCCACTGTCTGTCCTCATGCTGCTGCTGTGGCTGCTGCTGTAACCTAAACACTGTGTCATTGTACCACTCTGTGGCCTACTCCTCTTTTTGCCACCTCCAGAATGTCATTGTGCCACTCTCTGACCTCATGCTGCTGCTGTGGCTGCTGCCGTGACCTCCACACTCTGTCATTGTGCCACTCTGTGGCCTACTCCTGTTTTTGCCACCTCTAGAATGTCATTGTGCCACTGTCTGATCTCATGCTGCTGCTATGGCTACTGCCGCAACCTACACACTGTGTCATTGTGCCACTCTGTGGTCTACTCCTGTTTTTGCCACCTCCAGAATGTCATTGTGCCACTCTCTGACCTCATGCTGCTGTGGCTGCCGCCGTCCCCTCCACACTCTGTCACTGATGTTGCCACCTGAGCCCTCAGCTTGTTTTTTTCCAGCTGTCGCTGCCATGACTTTATCAGGCTACATTCCCCCTTCAGTTTTTTGGTCAGTTTTGCCCTCTTAAGTGCCCAGGGAATTTAGAGTGAAGCGATTCTAAGAGCGGCGGCAGTCATGTGCGTGTCATACTAAAACACAACAGTGTATGAAGACCAAACCAAGCTCCCTCTGCATATTTAAGCATGGCACAACGTTCTACAGCACCCTGCAGGCTCTGTGCAGCCTAGAAATAGCTGTTTTTTAAGGGGGTTTTGTCCCGAAGAAATTCGGACCGAAATTTAAATTTTTGTCGGGAAATTCGGCGAAGTGACCGAATCGAATTTTTGAGAAATTCGCCCATATCTAATAGGAACACCCCTTTAAGGGAAATTTTATGTCAGTACACCAAACTAATTGTGAAAACCCTTTTTTTTTTTCTTCTGCTTAATTTTTTTTAAAATTCAGCTCTGACTTTTTAAAACCCATGGCTCTTAAAGACCAAAAATTTGGGCCCCAAACATTCCCTTTTTTTGCAAGGGTGTTACAGTAGCTTTAATATGCGATTAGACCAGATGACATCGCTTTTGCTCCCCATAAGCTAACCCTAGGTGTCTATGACCCTGACGTCTGTTCACCATTTTTCCTTTCTTGGACCATTATTGGTAGCTATTAACCACTGTCTACCAGGAACATCCCACAAGACCTGTTGTTCTCTAAAGATCCTAACCCAGTCGTTCAACCAACACCATCCTTACACTTGACAATTTTTTCCAAAACTTCAATTGCAAGAACTGTAGAACTTGCTGCCCAATACAGCCACCACTTGACAGGTATCATTTTCATTACATAACTTATGTTGTTCATTTTATCGGCCATTAATATTTTAGTGTTATGGCTCATAGGTGTTTATGGATATGTGTTATAATGACTGCAATCTTCCGAATTATCAGGAAGTATTATTATGGGGACATTAGAGTGTCTTATATAGCTATTAGTGCATATCTGAAATATCAGATAAACTCTCAGGACTGAATGTCGTGTGTGTACATAACATGAGGAGTGGCATCATTTTAAGGCCACTAAAAAAAAACCCTATAAACTGTAATTTTTTTGTCACGTAATACCTCGCAGGCTCTACTCTAAATTTCAAATTTTCACTGAGCTTGGGTTGGGGGACTGTCATGTACACCCCCACACCCGCACACAGAAAAGGAGATCCTGCTCCTCTAAATTTGTATAGCACACCTCAGAGTAGTACAGCATGGGGGTTGCAGAGCAGTGTAAGCTGTACATAAAGCACTGGACTAAAATATAACACTTACCTGAGCTTTTGGCAGCACCACCGTGTCTCTTTTCCAGCTATTTTCCCCCCTTTCGATAGTTCATGGGCAGCGAAAACCTATACTTAGGAGAAATCTTTCAAGATGGTTTTTAGGATTTTCAAAAGTGAGGGGTGAGTTTTTGGGTTGCGGGGTAGAAAATAGCCCTGATACGTGGAGACTGAAGCATTTTCTTTAGTAAGATATATTGCAAAGTACCTGGGATTTGTTTTTACTATTCATTTATGCAAAGGTTGTTGAAAAGTTAGTTGCTATTTAAGTTAGTACTCCTTTAAGTGGTTATATTTCTTGACTTCTTAACGTTTAGTAGCACAAAAACCACTTTCAGAGTAACCCTATAAATCCCCCCAAAAATCCTTAGTTGTGGTTGCCTTGAATTAATCATTTCATTTTATGTGTAAAAATACTTTATTTGATGTGTCTTACATGGAATCAAACTCTGGCAGACATTTGTCATAAAATAAATTTCAATATAAAATTAGAAAAGTATAACACCATAATCTGAAAAATTTATGATAGCAGCTGTATAAATCAGAAGTTTCCTAGTTGTTGGTAACTGATGAGAGAAAATTACATTGTGGGAAGTCTGTACAGTGCAACAGAGCAAATCGACATTTCAGCGGGAAAAACCCCTGCAGAGTCCATGGCATTCCACTTGTTCACTTTTTAATCTTGAGGAACACAAACTGTACATTTTTTCCATTTTCTATTAGAGGCAAGAAGGAACAAGAAGACCTTCCTTTATCTTCTGATACGTATGGTATTTGTATAGAAATATGTTGCTTCACTGGAGCGTAGTGTTGCTCAAATCGGGCCCTGTTAGGTTCAACCGAAGTTATGAATTTGAGTTAGAGATGTCCTAACACAATTTTTTTTTCTAAAAATACCCGTAATAAAAAAACTGTAAGTAATAAATTTTTCTCTATAAAAAATATACTAACCATAACCCTAAGGTATGTTCCACGGCAAAAATGGGCCGTATTTCGGGCCGAAAATTTCGCCCGGGGTGGCCAAATTTCGGGCCCAAAAGGGCTATTCATTTCGGTATTCACAGTTTCATAGAGAACATGGATTTACGTCTCCTTTTCCCCCCCCCGGCGAAGCCCCCGGGCGGGGAGATAATTGAATGTCACTTTCTAGCGGCGTAACGTGCCGCTAGCGTATTGTCTATGGGCCAGCGAAGTGCCGGCCCCCGGGTCACTCCCCCGCTCCTGCCCCGGCCCAGGCGTAATTGCAGGGTGAAAATTACGCCCCGCAGTTAAGCCGTGTGAACCTAGCCTAACCCTCTAACCTTACCCTTACCATAACATTGGACCTATGGTGATGTAAACAGAAGCGAGGTAGGACAGGATATCATACAAGAAGTTAGACTGCAATAAGGGGGTTGAGTCGCTGAACATGTAAGGTAACCCCCTAAAACCTTTAAACAACTTAGGGTTAGAGTTGTGATCAATTTTTTCTTTTTTTTTTTAACTTGGATTCATGTTGAATTTTACTTTGATCCAAATCAGGAGCAGAACACAACTATTGAAAATTACTATATTTTGGGCAAGGTTTTGTTTGATTTCTCCTCTTTAGGCTTACTCTAAAATGTGTGGCTCATTTCAGCAACAAGCTGTATGGGTTTGTTCACACAGCATATTTTGACGTGAACTTTTAAGTGAAAACCTAGCGTTTTCATGTAAAAAAATGCCATGTGAACAAGCCCATCCAGCTTGTTGTGTTGAAAAATTTAACACACCACTTTTTACTCACAAGAGGCACTTCAAGCTTGGTAGTTACAAGCAACATACTGTATATAGTTAGGCACAACTTCTCCCAGTTCCATGACCTTAAGGAATGTTTCACACAGTCTCTGTGGGGTTCTTGCACACTTGTTTGTCCTGTATATCACATTTTATACATAGTACAGTAGACATAAGGTTAGACCGATACTATAACAGAATGAAAACAGAGATCGAGACAAGAAGGCTTATTCATATTACACTCTACCCTCTTTGTCCACTGTAGTCATCTATAATGCTGTAGTCATTCTGGGAATCCTAATTGGAGGGCGACAACAAACACATTGCACAAGACGCTTGTACTTGGACTGCACCAGGACCAGTTACATTATCTGCCTCATTCTCTGTCAACAATGTTGAATCCCACAGATTTAGCCATCATTCAAAAAGGTAATTAGGAGTAAGAGTGTATAAGTTGTATAAAAAATCACTCTGCTGATTATTTTTGATTATTTTGGCAATGACAGTTGGTAATTAGCAATGTAGATGAATTATTTATTGCACTTGCATGTTATGTTTTGATATTGGCAGTTGAAACCAGAATTTTACATACACTAAATAAAAAGACACGTATGCATTTTTTCTCACTATCTGAAATCAGATTAATCCTTACCTGTTTTAGGTCAATTATTATTACCAAAATTATTTATATTTGCCAAATGCCAGAATAATGAGAGAGATAATTTTAAGGCATTTTTATTACTTTCTGCAAAGTCAAAAGTTTACATACATTTCATTAGTATTTGGTAGCATTGCCCTTAAATTGTATCACTTGGGTCAAACACTTTGGATATCCTTCCACAAGTTTCTCACAATAGTTAGCAGGAAGTTTGGCCCATTCCTCCTGACAGAACTGGTGCAACTGAGCAATGTTTGAAGGTCATCTTGCTCGCCCCCGTCTTTACAGCTTCGCCCATAAATTTTCAATAGGATTGAGATCAAGGCTTTGTGATGGCCACTCCAAAACATTGACTTGAATATCCTTCAGCCATTGTGTAACCAGTTTGGCAGCATGCTTCGGGTCATTGTCCATTTGGAAGACCCATTTCCGCCCGAGCTTTACCTTCCTAGCTTGAGATGTTGAGATGTTGCTTCAGTATTGCCACATGATTTTCTTTCCTCATGATGCCATCTATTTTGTAGAAATAAACCCCAGAACATGATGTTGCCACCCCCGTGTTTCACAGTTGGGATGGTGTTCTTAGACTTCTAAGTTTCTCCCTTTTTCCTCCAAACGTAACGATGGTCATTGTGGCAAAACAGTTCAATTTTAGTTTCATCAGACATGGGGCATATCTCCAAAAATGTAGGTCTTTGTTCCTGTGTGCATTTCCAAGCATTAATCTGGCTTTTATAGGCTTCTTTTGGAGTGATGGCTTCTTTATAGCGGAGTTGATTTCAGCCCATGTTGATACAGTACTTGTTTCACTGTGGATAATTACACAACTTTACCAGCTTCTGCCAGCATTTTCACAAGGTCTTTTGCTTTTGTTCTAGGGTTGATATGCCCACGTCGAACCAAAGCACATTCATCTTTGAGACACAGAACCTGTCTTTTTCCTGAGCGGTATGATGGCTGGATATTCGCATCTTGTTTGTACTTGCGTATAATTTTTTGTGCAGATAAACGAAGCACCTTCAGATATCTGGAAATTGAACCTAAGGATGAACCACACTTTTGCAAGTACACAATTCTCTTCCTGATATCTTGGGTGATTCCTTAGACTTTCCCCTGATGTTACACACAGAAGCCATGTGTTTATGGTGTGATTTAAAATACATCCACGTTTTCAAATACCCCAGGCTCCACCAACGAAGTTCCTCAGGGACAGAAGAGCAGACACACAGCGCAATGTGCATTACAGATTTACAACACAGGGTGCGACTTTAAACTAATTAGAATCACGCTCACCTTTTAGAGCTGTACAGGTATGGTACAGCTCACATTAAAGCTCAAATTTAAAAGCCCACAGCAGATCCGCTGCACCTCGCCCTCTCCGAGCAGCTCAGGAAACCTCCAATCTCGCAGCCCAGCAGACTCCGGCAGCAGTAGTAGGAAAGACGGACACTCGTAACACGAGTGAAATTAGGAGTTCCCGTGGCGCTTTCAATAAACCTATCAGTAGTTTCCGAAGACATGAGAATATCATATGGACTCTTCCAAATTGTTTAATGACAGTGTAATCCTAGTGTATGTAAACTTTTGACTTTTCAGAAAGTAATACAAATGCCTTAAAATTCTCTTTTTAATTATTCTGGCATTTGGCAAATATAAATAATTTTGGTTCTTAATTGACCTAAAACGGGTAAGGTTTATTCTGATTTCATGTCAGATAGTGAGAAAAACAGGTATATGTGTCTTTTTATATAGTGCATGTAAACTTCTAGTTTCAACTGTATATAACCTGGTGATTAAGTGTATGAATTTACCATTGTATTGGTTGCTATTTGATGCACTTGCATTTTAACTTATGTTATAAGCACTAATCATGGTTTATTAATACTAGAGATACACTTATTTGATTTTTCATTTACTTCTTGCACTGCTATTGTGCCCACATCTATTTCCGTTGGTACTTCTACCATTTTGTTTTTTAATTTATTTAAATAAACTTTTTTTAGAATTCATATAAAATTTGTATGTACGTTTTTTATATAGTGTATCTGACCTAGCATTTTTTTCTCTATTGGGTATTAATTGTGTATATGTGCCAAGGATCTTATTATTATCCTTTGAAAAAAATATTTTAGGTATTTGATTATTTTGGTAACAAAAGAGGTTAAATAAACTATAAATGCTAATTTTCCCAAAACAATCCTTCTTTAAAGGACCAATTTAGGCTGTTTTTTTTATGTTCATTAGAAATTGCTTCTAGATACTCAGCAGTGACAGTAACTTTGCTTACCTGCAACTGCATACAAGATTTCACACTGCTGCCACTGGGTCATGTGACCTGCACTCTGAAACACACAGCATGGTAGTGTGACCTTGAACTGAATATATCTATGCATTCCTATAAGAGGTTCAGTGAGTAAATCTTATCGAATGTGTAGAGGAACAGACTTCCTTTCAGCATTAAAAGCGTAGTGTATTTCAGAGTGCAGGTCATGTGATCTAACAGATACTGTTTCATCAATCGTAAATTCTGTATGTATTATAAACACTTGCTAAGCTTTCGAGCACCATCTTGGACTGTCCTTAGGTTCTTCAAGTCATAAATCGCCAGCCTTTGGTAGAAAGGTTATGGCACATGGACATATGTTACTCAGAAACCAGGCTTCTTTTGAACATTGGCCTCTGCCAGCTTTATTACTCCAGCACATAACATAAAACAAAAATAAATCCTTGGCCATCTGGCCACTACCAGAACATGTAAAGTGCCCTCTGTGACGTCCGGGATAGTGGATCCTCTTGATCGCCGCAAACGATGGTGTAAGCCACGCCAAGTAGCGGAGTCTAAGTAGGTCCTGGTTTTCACCAGAGCCCGCCGCACAGCAGGATGGACTTGCTGCGGCGGGAGTCTACCAGGTCTCTACCCCTGATGTGATTTTCTTGCGGTGGCAGCTGAGGTGTAGTGTGTTACAGAATCGTGAGGCGAGACGAAGTCGGGGACAGGCGGCAAGGACATGGGCAGCGGCAGAGGTTCAGAGTCGAGAAACGTAGGCAAGGGTCAGGAATAGTGTTGAGCGATTATTATCGACAAAGTTGAAATCGGCAGTTTTTATGTTGATCGAAATTTTTAGATCATGCGATACTTAGTTAAAATCTGTGCTCATCTATAAGATCGAGCCAATTTTCATGCGCTTCCCTGTCAATTTTTGCGTCCAGCAAAACACTAACAGAATAGAGCAGGGTGAGATGTGTGTGCGACGTCATGACAGGGATGTGTATGGTTGCGAGTTCGGCTGGAAAAATCACATGACCTCGTTTTTAACATAGGAACAGCGTTTCCTGTTCATCGATCAGTGTCACTCACGTCCATAGTCAGGAGGACGTGCGCTCTGCCTTGTCCCAAACAGCTCAGCCAACATTATTCTATTTCTTCCAGAGAAAGCTTCTACTGTAGCTGGTGATCCTTACAACTAGTTAGATCGAGATTGGAAGATTTTATGTAATTAGGTAGAGAATTTTTAAAGGAGCATCTACCGCAGTAAAAGTCACTGAGGGGATGGGGGGGGGGGGGCTTCGCGGGCGAACACAGACAAGCACTATAAAAGAATACTGTATAAAGTTCACCAAGACTTTAGTGAGACATTCACTGCAATAGCTATTATTATTAACAGTATTTCTAATGAAATATTTCCTGGATATTGGGCAGGCCCTGAACTTATATTAGATACACATCTTTTCTAGTAACTTGCAGGTCTTCATTTGTTAGTATGCAAAACTCACTTTTATTATCAGTATACATTTCAGAAAGGTGTTCCTTTATCAATTTCCCCATTCCAGCTTGTTGAAATAGCACCATGCGTTAAAAAAGAATCCAGCAATTTTTGTAGTCAGCAGCAGTTTGATATCCAAAAATACCTTTTTAATATCCGAATACCTTACTGATACGTGTTTTTTTCACTTTGCGCACTACAGCTTTGTTCAGTTTGAGCACTTGCAACTTAAATGTGAATACAGCAATTTTGTAGTCCACCACAGAGCATTGAAAGGTGCCAAAAAATAACCATTTAATTATCCGAATACAATACAGATTACGTGTTTTTCACTTTTTGGGCGCATTCTACAGCTTTGTTCATTGAGGTACCTTGCACTAAATGTGAATAACAGCAATTTGAAGTCACCACAGTGAATTGAAAGCGGTGCCAAAATACCTTTTATTACCGAAAAATTACAGATACGTGTTTTTACAACTTTTGCGCACATACAGCTTGTTCATTCTGAGGCACCTTGCACTTAAATGTGAATACAGCAATTTTGTAGTCACCACAAGTGAATTTGATAGGTGCCAAAAAAAAAAATACCTTTTATTATCCGAATACATTACAGATACTGTTTTTTTTCACTTTTGCGCACTACAAGCTTATAGTTCATTGAGGCACCTTGCACTTAAATGTGAATACAGCAATTTTGTAGTCACCCACCAGTGAATTGAAAGGTGCCCAAAAAAACCTATTATTATCCGAATACATTACAGATACGTGTTTTTTTCACTTTTGCGCACTACAGCTTTGTTCATTGAGGCACTTAGCGACTTAAATGTAAACAATCAGTTTTGTAGTCAACCACAGGTGGATTTGAGATGTGCCAAAAATACCTTTTTATTTATCTGAATACCATTTCAGATACGTGTTTTTTTCACTTTGGCGAGCCACATTGTTGATTAGATCTACTGTTGTCAGTTACATTTAATAAAGCAATTTTGTAGTCACCGCGCAAAAGGTGAAATGAAAAGGTGCCAAAAATACCTTTTAAATATCCGTATACATATCAGACAGGTGATTTTTTCACTTTTGTCATCTAGGCTTTGTAGTTCAGAGTCTACTTTGCAGTTAAATTTGAATCCAGCAATTTAGATTTGTGATTTGAGGATTTTGAGAATAGCTGTGATTTGCCGTCATCTAATAAGAACTTTCCAAAAACTCTTCCTACCTGACTCAAATTTTATATTTCTGAACATGGAGCCTAAAATACAGGTGGTAAGCCGTAGCAAAGAGGGGGTAGTACATGGAGTAGAGGTACGAGAGAAGGTGCTCCTTCCAGTGCTGGCGACAACACGCATACCAGCGGATCCGTCAGTTTTCAGGACCGTCATGCCTGTCATCGCTGGTCCAGGCCCTGTTGAATCTCATAACGAACAGCATTCACCAATCTGTCCTTCAGTGGTTACTAGCAACCCTGCACCCAGCAGTCTTTTACCTCCCGCCTCCAGTCCCACGGCCACCAATTGTCGTCATCAGCATTACAGCATCCGTGCCAACATGAAGGCACCCAATGTACAACGTCGTGTACCCACCACTGTGGAAATCCATTTTGAAGACCTTTAGATAGACAAAATGATGCGGTTTGGGGTCAGAAGGCATTGTAAAAAGAACAAGAGCCAAGAGGATGATTTTCTCTGTCTGACCCCAGTTACAGATGGCCAACAGAGGAGGAGAAGGAAGCGTTCAATCGGCAAAAATCCAGGCGGTCGGCGACGCCTTGCAGTCCCACTTGCTTGTAGCCCGCCGCATTCTGGATGCAAGAAAGTCAGGACGACGAAGTCACCTGTGTTGATGATTTGATCGACGACATTGCGGATCCAACGTTGGTCTTTTCAGCAGAATTTTCTTGTCAAGCGCTTCATCACTGACGAGGAGGAAGACGATTGGGTAGTGGTCAGTACCGGGTTCCGCCTCCAATAGGGAGAGGGCGGCGTCCGCAGAAGTCCGCTGATATGATTCCGCCAGCCCACGTCAGCGCAAACCCCGCTCCTCAACTTATCGCCGTCAAAAAGGTCCAGGACCTCTCCACGGCCTTGGCTTCTTTTAGCAAGCCTCAGATTCACCCACGATGTCCATATGGCCGCCTTTGCCGTAAACGCATAAGTAGAGGCAAGAACCCTTAGGTTGATTAACCACCACCGAACAAAGTCTATGTCACATGGCAGCGAATGCATTGAGTTGAAATGGAGGCAACACTTGGCCAAGAACATGGCCAGACCGACGATGGGGCCTCCAACCACTATCACTCCCTCTGTCTCACCCCTCCTCCTCCGCCACCACCAAGCGTTTCCTCACTGCCCATGTCTCTCAGAGTCATGATCATGGATCAGCCTTCCGCTTCAGCCATATCCACCGTCACCTCGGATACCACCAGCACACCAGAGACCCATCCTAACCCCTTCCCCTCCCCCCCAGTTTGAGTGACCAGCACAACGCCCCCCGTACAGCGGGCCAGACTAGCAGCCAGCCTTCTGTCTTCCTCGGTTTTGGGAGCAGAAGAAACACTTAAAACCCAAACCATCCCAAAGCCCCAAAGCCTGAATGTCGGCATGCCCGGCTTATGGACTTGGAAATGTTGCCTTCCGTCTGGTACACAGATGGGTTCCGCCACGTCCTGGCCCATGCCTGCCCCCAAAACCATAATGCCGAGCAGCATTTCATTGCCAGAACTGCCTTTCCTAGCCGCTGAAGCCACGTGTCATCTAAAATTTCAAGCGCGTTGTCTGCATCTGTGGCGAAAAGACCATCTGAACCACCCGACACATGGACTAGTAAGCACGGCCCAGGCTGCTATATCTCTGTGACAGCTCATGGTGAGCTGGTGGAATGTCCCAGGGGTGACGTGTGGCTCTCAGGCACGGTGCACGCTCTTCAAAACCGAGGGATGGTGCAGGGTTCTTCCCCAAGGTCCTCTGGTGCATCAAGGTGCCCAGAATGAAACCAGGCCGTGTTGAAATTAATCTTCTTGGAGACCGTCCACTACAGGTTCAGGATCTGTGGAACAGCCTCTCCGCAACGTAACCGAGCGCTGGCAGGGTAGAAAGAACCAATGTGGCCAGCAAGGTTGGTGAGCGATAATGGGCGAAATCTGCTAGGCCGCCCTTAAGAACGGTAGCTGGAGCACTATCCCTGCCTGGCACATGTCATGAACCTTGTCGTCCAGAAATTTCTAAGAGCTACCCCGGTCTGGACTGCCTGCTAGGAAGGCTCGAAGTCTAATTCGCACTTTCCGCCGATCTCGGAACCACTTCTAACGTCCCGCATGGCTGCTTGCAAGTCAAGCTCGGCCTCGCCCTCAAACCATCTCATTGTTGACGGTGGGCAACACGCGGGAATTACACCCTCCACAAGCACCAGCGATTGTGGCACCAGCGCAATGCATTACCAGTACGAAGTGACACATGGCCTGACAAGCCAGCGGTGCGGACCCTCGGAGGTGATGAGCCACCGAGAGTGAGGCAGGTGAAAGCTCTGGCCCATCCTTCCTGCCAGTTTTTGAAGAAGCCACAAAAATGGTCAGTGCGGACAATGCCCTTGACAGCAAGTGAGAATTTGTTGGTGATCTTATGTTCTGGAAACCGATCTTTGACACTCTGAACAACAGGGTCCAGCCAGCGACGGAGAGGGGACGGACACAGATGCGGACACGTAGTCCTTCTCTCCGTCAAATCCAACAAGGCCCGACAGTTTTTCCAATGTCATCGTTCTCATTAGGGCAGTAGTTCGGCGGTCCCATGGCAAAGAGCAAGTGTGGCGCCTCAGCTCTCAGGTGCATCATTCTCAGGCAAGTTCAGGGCAGTGTTTGAAGCTGTGCCGGAGCAGTGCAGGAGGAGGGGGGGAGGAGGAGGAGGTAAACCTAGAACACCGACGTTAACCGCCGTCCCTGCCTTGCAGAGTTGGCGCTTTTTTTTAGGGATGAGGAAGATGATGAAGATCAGTTTGCCTAGTGCCCCTCGACCAGAGGCTGGGAAATCAAGGCTCCATCTCTCACATGAGTGCTTGGATGCTCCATTATCCACACAACATGAACCTCGCATTAAGGCCATCAAATGAAACAAAAGTTTACTGGTTGGCCACCGCTCCTGGTCCCCGTACAAAACAAAAACCACACTTCCTTCCCACCCACCCAAATAGAGAGTACAATGCAGGAAATGGAGACTTGCTGATTGATCAACTGGAGACATCTGTTGCGTCTGCTTCACCGTTTCCCAAATGTCACAGTGAACAACATCATGCGACGTACAGCAGTAGAGTGCCAAGTAGCCGTAGCGGCAGCAGCAGCAGCAGCAGGCAAGGTGCAGAAGCCAAATGGTGGGTGAACCATCTGGTCAATCTTTATTTACCACCACCTCAACCACGCGTTCAGCCCACGAGGGACCAGTAAGTAATGCAGGTCACGACATCCTCACCCAGAGAACAGCTTAGATCATGGGTGCAGCGACATAACAGCGACTCACCACCCATGTGTTGTATGTGTTTCCGGACCAATAGACCTTCTGGTTATCCAAAATAGGACAGAATGGCCCGAGCCGCTCGGCCACGCCATAGAGGAGTTTGTCCTGCGCCAAGCAATCCAGCGTCATATCTGAGCGTCTACCTTCCAGCACAGCTGTAGGAGTCATAACAGACGAAACGCATCCGTGCTTTCCATAGATAATGTGGAACGGTTTTGACTTTCATCAAGATAATCAGGCATGGAACTCTGATAATGTTGTAGCCGCCCAATTGCCGAGGTCACCGGATTAGTTGCCGGTCTAACTTCACATTCCTCTTCAACAAAATGTTCCTCCTTTAAAACTTTTTTGAAAATGATACATTTCATACTGCAATTTATTTTATTCTCCTTTCCCCACAGTTTCATTTTAGCTGGTTTTGCTGTGAGGAGACTGTAAAAGACAGCAAGGTTTCCATGACAACACCGTTATCCCATTTACTCACATTTATCTTTAGAAGTTTTCGCATTGTCCAAAGGTTTTAGATCATGATGCTGTTAGATACAGCTATATTTATTGTCCTTTGGAACAGAAAATGTGGCTATAAGTGGCATTCGTCTCCCTCACAATTTTTAATAGTGTGTGATAAGCCCAATTTATAATTTTTGGGGTCATGTTGCTGTGAGCTACAGCAATATCATGGTTCCTTTTGGAAACAGAAATGTGGCCTTTTCAAGTGGCATTCTCCCTCACAATTTTTAATAAGTGGATGACTAAGTCATATTTAAAAATTTTTTGGATGATTGTGTTGCTGTGAGATACAGCAATAATCATTGGTCCTTTTGTAACAGAAATGTGCTTCTAAGTGGCATTTCTCCTCACAATTTTTTAATAGTGGCTGAGAAGTCCATTTTTATAATTTTATTGGTCCATGTTTGCCAGCTTTAGAAATGCAGCAATACTACTACAGGTCCCTATTATAAAAAAAAATGTTGTTTCTAACAGACGTTGTTCCTTCACAATAGTCCAAAAGTGGCATCAAGGGTCATGCTTTTAAAATTTTATGGGGTGCAAATGCTGTGACCGCAGCTATACTACAGGTCCTATATATAAAAATGTTGTTTCTAACATACCCCATTTGTTCTTTCACAAATGTCAAGAGTGGCTCAAGGGGGAAGGGTGCTGTTCAGAAACAGGAAAAGGTTAGGACACTTTTAAAGACACACATATGCAAAATGACTTTGTTTTTGTGGCAAGATCATTAACACTAGCTATCAATCCTGGATTGAGACAACCCGATATAATACAATTAAAAAAGAGAAACAAAGACATGGTGGATTCCATCGCTATATTAAAAATGAGTTTTCTAGATTTAAACTACTAAAAAAATTGCATGTACAAAATAGCTGGTAAAAAAAATTCCTCTGAATTGTACAAGGGAGGTACAGGAAAACATGACCAGAAAGTAATTATTCAGAGGACATGGAAGTATGGAGCACCGGACAAAGAAAAAGTACAGAGAACAATTTCCTCTAGCACGTTGAGGTAAAATGAGAAAAATAATGCCAGGAAAAAGGGCACCAGGGTGAACAGGAGCGTTAACCACCAGTAACTTCCAAGTGAAGCTCAATTGGTCCGCTACTCAACGGAGGGGCAAGCGCTACCCATGGACAGGGCATATATTCCAGTGAAACTAAAAATAGTGGTTGAAAGACTCCTATTTCCGGCACTTTTTAACTGGGGTCTGCAGGTTGGGGCACATGCTGTGGGCCCAGGCCCAGGGATAGTCTGTGTCCAGTGAAACTAAAAATGGTGGTTTCACAGATTCCTTTTTACCAGCACTTTTTAACTGGGGTCATGCAGTTGGGGCTCATCATGCCTGTAGGGCCCAGGACAGTTAAGTCATTGTCAGTGAAACTAAAAAAGGGTGGTTGAAACTCCTTTTTTCCCGGCCACGTTTTTAATCAGGGGTCCATGCAGGTTGGGGCTCATACAGTGGCCCAGGACAGGGATAGCAATGTTCCAGTGAACACTAAAATGGTGGTTGAAAGACTCCTTTTTCCGGCATTTTTTATATCTGGGGTCATGGCAGTTTGGGGCTCATGCTGTGGCCCAGGGCCCGGATAGTCTTGTGGACCCATGAAACTAAAATGGTGGTTCAAAGATTCCTTTTTCCCGGCACATATTAAATCTGGGGTCAGCAAGGTTTGGGCTCATGCTGTGCCCAGGAACAGGTATAGTCATATTCCAGTGAAACTAAAATGGTGGTTGAAAGACTTCCTTTTTCCGCACTTTTTAATCTGGGGGTCAAGCAGTTTGGGGCGTCATGCTGTTGCCCAGGACAGGTATAGTCAATGACCATGGAAAATCTAAAATGGTGGTTGAAAGACTTACCTTTTCCCCCCGGCACTTTTTAATCAGGGGGGGGTCATTCAGGTTTGGGGCTCCATGCTGTGGCTCAGGACAGGTATAAGTCAATAACCAGAGTGAAACTAAAATGGTGGTTGAAAGACTCTCCTATTTTTCCGACACTTTATCAAATCTGCTTGGGGTCATGCGGTTGGGGCTCATGCTGCGTTCCAGGACCAGGGATATTCAATGTCCAGTTCAAGTAAAATAGATGATCAAATCGATCCTGCCTTCTGGCACTTTTTAATTTGGGGGCTGGGTCATGCAGGTTTAAGGGCATCTTGGTGCAAGACAGGGATAGTGAATTTCGGTGTTTTTTTTCTGTGGTTTTATAACCTAAGTGTGTTGCCTAAGATGTAGCACGATCCATTTGACTGTTGTGGATGTTAATTCCAGCTTCCCAGCCCTGTTTGGGTGTAAAAATGAAGGTGTTTTTGCTCTCCCATAGATTTTAAAGGTCATCTCATAACTATCATCGCCTCAAAATTCTTGTCGATGATGGTCGCATCGCCCATCGACCGAATCGATGGCCAACTAATCGCTAAACACTATCA
The DNA here is from genome assembly GCA_025379985.1 of Phyllomedusa bahiana. Taxonomy (NCBI): domain Eukaryota; kingdom Metazoa; phylum Chordata; class Amphibia; order Anura; family Hylidae; genus Phyllomedusa; species Phyllomedusa bahiana. The sequence goes on along the minus strand of JAODAL010028950.1, from coordinate 36,227 downwards.
GGAACACAGCAGAACAAGAACAATGAAACGTTTCTCTAGGCACGGAGGCAACAAAGATCCAGCGAGGACGACAGGGGGGAACCCAATATACAGGGGCAGTCCGGGGAATAAACCAAACACCGGCGTGCTGGCCCTTAAATCAATAACGCGTGCGTTCCCTAGGGAGCGTGCAGCAAGCCGCGCTGGCAGGGGGAACAGACGGAAAAGAAACGTGGCAGGGGAGTAGGGGCCCCGAGTGCCCCTTGCCCTCCCACGGCCACGGACACCCGTCCCTGGCAGCGATCCAGAGGAACGAACACGGGTGCGCCCGCAGCCCGCTGGGCGGTCCGCGGCGCCACTCGTAACAGTAGCCCCCCTTAGGGCCTCCCCTCCTTTTAGCCTGAATGAACCTGCGAGAGGTCAGATCGAATACTAACTCGGGTTCCCAAGATCTCTCCTCGGGTCCGAAGCCTTTTCCCGTCAACCAGGAAAAAACGTTTCCCCGATGGACCCCTGGGCCCGGATTCCCTTTACTTTTAAAGATGCGCGGGAAACCGCTCCCGGGGGGGCGAACCGGGGGTTTAGGACCAGAGCTTTAAAGGGCGAGACATGGAAGAGTTTTAAACCGGAGCTGGGGATAGTAGAGCTTGTATGTCACTGGATTGAGCTGCCGGGGCACCTTGAAGGGGGCCCCGGGAAGCGAGGGGCCCAAATTGTACCCGGGGGAAACCTTTAGGCGTACATACTTCGAGGGAAAGCCAAACCCTGTCTCCCTGGGAGGAATATCGGGGCCCCCTTTTCTCCTTCTGCCCGAGACTTCAACGAGCGGAGGCCCAAAGTAGGGGAACGCAGCTATTTCCAATGGGCCTTGATTTCCCCAACTTGAAACATCCACCGGGCACCTCAAATCCGTGGGGAGGAAGGGGGGCGTGGGTGGCGGCCCCTAACCACAAATAAGGAGAAGAAGGAAGCTCCGAGCACGACGGTTGTAGGAGAACTCGGCCCAGTTGTCCTGACGTCCGGAAAACAAATGACGTAAGTATTCTCCCAGAATCTGATTAACTCTCTCAGCCTGTCCATTGGTCTGAGGGTGGTAGGCCGAGGAAAAGTCTAGCTTGACTTGCAAACAGGAACACAGCGCACGCCAAAATCGGGATACGAATTGCACTCCCTGATCGGAGACGATGTGCGAAGTTAACCCATGTAGACGGAAAATGTGCCGGAAGAAATGACCGGCCAATTGTGGAGCAGATGGCAGGCCAGGAAGAGGTACGAAGTGGGACATCTTCGAGAATCGGTCCGTGACCACCCAGATGACTGACTTTCCCAAAGAAATAGGTAGGTCCGGGATGAAATCCATGGCTATGTGAGTCCAAGGAGTTTCTGGAACGGGCAGCGGCAGTAAGAGACCAGCAGGCTTGTGGCATGGAACCTTGTTTCGAGCACACGTGACACAGGAGGGTGAAGTCCTTGACGTCTTGAGCCAGAGTTGGCCACCAGTAGTGTGAAAGATCAGAGCATAGGACTTCCGTACTCCGTGGTGACCAGCCAACAGGGAGCTATGCCCCCACTCCAGTATCCTTTTCCTGTGTGCCGGTGGCATGTAAGTCTTGCCTGTAGGAATGTTTTGGAGATCCACGGGAGCCATGTGAACCAACCATTCGGGAGAAATAATGTGCTGTGACACAGGTTCTTCACCAACAATATCAGAGGCATGGGAGAGGGCGTCAGCCTTGACATTTTTCTCCGCAGGCCGAAAGTGAATGCGGAAGTCAAAGCGTGAGAAAAAGAGGGACCACCTGGCTTGGCGAGGGTTTAGACGCTGGGCCGTCTGAAGATACAAGAGATTCTTGTGATCCGTCAAGATGTCAATTGGTTGACAAGCCCCCTCCAGCAGATGCCGCCATTCCTCCAAAGCCAACTTGATGGCCAAGAGCTCCCGATCCCCAATGGCATAATTCCGCTCCGCCGGCGAAAATGTCCGGGGGAAAAAAACCCGCACGTGAGAGTCTTGCCTTTGGGACTTATCTGTGTGAGGACTGCCCCTGCCCCCATAGAAGAGGCATCCACCTCCAAGGAGAAAGGCTTCTCGGGATATGGCCGGACCAAGACAGGCGCCGAGGAGAAGGCAGTCTTTAGTTCGGTGAACGCCTTTTCAGCCTCCGGAGGCCAGTGTCTCAGGTTCACGTTCTTCCTGGTGACGGCCACAATGGGAGCCACCAGGGTGGAGAAGTGAGGAATGAATTGACGATAATAATTGGCGAACCCCAGGAAGCGCTGTATGACCGAAGGCCAACAAGACAGGGCCATTGCAGAACCACAGAGAGTTTAGCTGGATCCATCTGCAGACCCTTACCAGAGACAATATATCTGAGGAAAGGTAAGCTGGTTTGATGGAATAAACATTTCTCCAGTTTGGCGTACAGACGGTTGTTGCGCAGACGTCTCAGAACCTGGCACACCTGTGTCCGATGGGTCTGGAGGTCTGGGAAAAAGATCAGGATGGCATCCAGATATACTATGGCACAGGTGTACAATAGATCCCTGAAGGCGTCATTGACGAATTCTTGAAAAACGGCGGGGGTGTTGCAAAGTCCAAAGGGCATCACAAGATAATCAAAATGCCACTCGAGTATTGAAAACCGTTTTCCATTCGTTCCTCTCTCATATTCTGATGAGATTATAGGCCCCTCGCACATACAATTTGGAGAATATTTTGGCCCCCTCTGGAGTCGATCGAAGAGCTCAGAGATCAACGGAAGTGGGTAGCGATTCTTCACCGTGATCTTGTTTAGCCCTCTATAATCAATGCATGGGCGAAGGGAGCCGTCCTTCTTCTGCACAAAAAAGAACCCCGCTCCAGCCGGAGATGAGGACGCGAATGAAGCCCTTCTGCAAATTCTCCTGTACATATGCCGACATGGCCTGAGTCTCGGGCATGGACAATGGATAGACCCTTCCCCGAGGGGGGCTAGTGCCAGGGAGAAGGTCAATCGGGCAGTCGTAAGGCCGATGGGGCGTCAGCGTCTCAGCCTGTTTCTCCGAGAGCACGTCCGCGGAATCCTGGTACTCTGCTGGTAGGCCTGGCAGAGGCTTGACGGGCAACCGCGGAGAAGCGGTAGTCACCGGGCATGTTGCCACCAAACAAAGATCCTGGCACTCCGTTCCCAAGGCAGGACCTCTCCTGTCTTCCAGTCGAGCGTAGGGGCATAACGTTGTAGCCAGGGAAGCCCCAATAGGATCGCCAAAGAAGACCAAGTCAATACGTGGAAAGAGATCTTCTCCTTGTGCAGGACCCCAATGCGGACACCGGCCTGGTGATGAACTGAATGGAATCACCAAGGAGCTCTCCACTGACTGAGGAAATAACCAAAGACTTTTACAAGCGAAGTACAGGCAGGCGATAACGGGAAACCAAAGAGGCGTGGATAAAATTCCCGGCAGACCCCGAGTCCAGGAAGGCCTGCACCCGGAACGAGATACCAGCATCAGAAGTGACCTCCACCGGAATAAACAAACGTGGAAAAGGGAAAAAATTAGCCCCTTTGGGAACGCCTCCCCCAAAAAACCTGATGGGGCATTTCCCCCCAGGCTGGGGACGCATCGGGCAATTTCTGCAAAAACGGTTTTGGACTGGACACAGTAGAGCATACACTCCCCGGGGCCACTTTAATAGGTAACCATGTAAAAACGGGTTGGGAACCCCTTTTCCCTTTCAGAATTTCCCCTAAATTCTTGGGGCATAAAATTCCAAAAGGGTTTTTGCAATGAGGGCCCCAATTTGGGTTTTCCGGGGCCCAAAGAGTGCCAAAAAAATTTTCCCCCCACCCCCATGAACCACCACCACCAGCCTAAAACCTTTGGGAAAAAGGGCAAAAGGGTCCATGCTTTCCCTTTTTTTGTTGTTGACCCCAAAAATTTCTGACCCTACCATCCGAATGTGAGCAGAAATCGAGACTTTTCAGCCCAGGCAACGTTTTTCCCAAATCTTCTATTTAATTTCGTGAGTTTGGGGGCAAATTGGACCCTCAGTTCCTGTTCTTAGCTGAAAAGAGTGGCACCCGTTGGGGCTTCGTTTGTGAAACCCAATCCGCCTAAAAGTTCGCCGTACGGTGCGTTCAAGATGCTTTTCTCCCTACCTTGGTTGTAAGGGGGTGGCTATTTAAATCACTGTTCCCCTTTCTATCAGTTCGAACCGTCTCCCCAAATTCTCCTTTGACCAGGGAAACCCCCCCAAAGGCCCATTTGCCCCGGGGATCCCGCCTCACTGGTTTTTTTTTTTTTTGGGGACCATTCTCTGTAAACCCAAAGAGGGGTTTGGGCCCCTTTGAAAATCCAGGAGATCAGCAGTTTCGAAATACCCCAGAAAAAGCCCTTCTGGCACCAAAACCCAAATCCCCACTTTTCAAAGGCATTTTCAAACCACCTTTTTCCCCTTTAACTGTTTGTCGGTTTGAACTCCCAGGAATTTCTTGCCCATGTCTACATGCCAAAAATTTGTAATACAAAATTCTTGGCACAACTAAAGACTAAGTAAAAACCTCAGGTATATAGAAATTTTTGGAAAATGAAATTACGCTAAGGAAAATATAAAAAACCCGGGGACCTTAGTTTACAGAAATTTGTTCAAAGATTTTTTTAAGCTCCCCTCCCAAAAGGGAAAGGGGGACCCCAAGCGGGTTGAGCCCCTTTACACAAAACATGTTACCTCCTAGGCTTTCAACCCAACCCTGCAATTTCCCGGGAATGGTGGGAAACCCTAGAAATTTGGTTTAAATCCTCCCACGGGTTTTAAAAGAGGCAGCTGAGTGAAAGCAACCCAATTTGAGTTTGCCAACTCAAATGCCCAACAAAACATAAAAAAGCGTGAACATCAAAAAATAACCTGAAAAACGCAAGAAAAGGTTTGCACCTGAAAGGCAATGGGGCATAACCCAAATACAAAAAAACGGGGGGCACATTTAAAGACAATTTAAAACCTCAAGGTTTTAAGAAAAAATTAAAAAATGCATTTGTAAAGGGTTCCCGGCGCTGACAACTATGCCGAGGCGCCGCCCGAGCCATGGGGGTGTGGTCCTCTGGATAAACCGCGGGCAAAAGGTGGTAGCTGGAGGACCACGCCAGGGGATTGGAGTCAAAGGGGGCCCCCTGGCTTCACCAGAGCCCGCCCAAAGGGGGATTTTTTTGGGCCCTGGGGGCCCCCCAAAGGACACTCCCCCTTTGGCTTGGCTACCTGGGGTGACAGCCGAGGTCCCAGGACGGGGAAAAAACGGGAACGTAGGGAACATAAGGGGGGCCCCGGGAAAAAACGCACTCGGGAAAACCACACAGGATACAGGAGGGTCAAAAAACCCCCCCAAAAAACCCCCGGGGGAAAAAAGGGGGGGAAAAAGGGGGGAAAAGGGGAAAAAGGGAAAAAGAAAAAAGGGAAAAAACCCGAAAAAGGAAAAAAAAAAAAAGGGGGGGGGGGGGGAAAAGGGGGGGAAAAAAAACCCAAAAAAAAAAAAAAAAGGGGAAAAAAAAAAACCCCCCAAAAAAACCCCGGGGGTCCAAAAAGGGAAAAAAAAAAAAAAAAAAAAAATTTGGGGGGGAAAAAAACCCCCCCGGGCCCCTAAAAAAACCCCCAAAAAGGGGAAAAAAAAAACAAAACCCCCCCCGGGGGGGGGGGGGGGGCAAAAGGGGGGAAAAAAAACCCCCCCCGGGGGGAAAAGGTTAAAATTTTCCCCCCCCCCCAAAACCCCCCCCAAACAAAACCCCCCGGGGGGGGGTTTTTAAAAATTTTTTTGGGGGGGCCCCCAAAAAAAAAAGGGGGGTTTTGGGAAATTTAAAAAAAAAGGGGGCCAGGGGGTTTTTCCCCCGGGGGGGAAAAAAAAGGGGGCCCCCCGGAAAAACCCCGGGGGGGAAAAGGGGGGGGTTTTTTTAAAACCCCCGTTTTTTCCCCCCCCGGGGGGGCGGGGCCGCCCCCCGGGGTTTTTTTTGGGGGGGGCTCTTGGGCCCAACCCCCCCATTCCCCAAAAAAAAATTTTTGGGGGGGAAGGGAAACCCAAAAAACCCCAAAAATTCCCCCCCAAAAAAAAAAAAGAGGCCCCAAAAAAAAACCCCCCGGGGGGTTTCCCCCCCCCGGGGCCCCCAAAAAACCCCCTTTTAGGGCCCCTTTCCCCCCCCGAGGGGGGAAAAAAAAAATTTTTTGGAAAAAGGGGCCCCCGGGGGCCCCAAAAAAAAACCCCCCCCCATTCCCCCTCGGGTTTTTAAAAAAAAGGGGCCTTTTTCCCCAAAAGGGGGGGGCCCCAAAAGGGCCCCGGGCCCCCCCAAACCCCCCAAAAGGAAAACCCCGGGGGGGGGGCCCCTTCCCCCCCGGGGGGTTCCCAAAGGGGGAAAAAGGGAAAAGGGCCCCCTTTTTAAAAAATTTGGGGCCCCAAAAATTTTGGGGCCCCCCCCCGGGCCCTTAAAAAAAAAAAAAAAAAAAAAAAGGGGGGAAAAAAAACCCCCCCCGGGGGGAAAAGGGCCCCAAAACCCCCCCGGGGGGCCCCCGGGGGGGGGGAAAAAGGGGCCCCCCCCGGGGGCCCCCCCGGGGGGCCCCGGCCGGGGCCCCCGGGGCCCCCCAAAATTCCCCCCCCCCCCCCCCGGGGGGGGGGGGGGGGCCCCCCCCCCACAAAAAAAAACCCCCGGGGGGGGGCCCCCCCCCCCCCCGGGGGGGAAAAAAATTTTTTTTAAGGGGAAAAAAAAAAGGGAAGGGGAAAAAAAAAAAAAATTTTAAAGGGTTTTTTTCCCCAAAACCCCTTGTTTGGGGCCCCTCCCCCCAAAAAAAAAAAAATTTTAAAAGGGGGGGTTTTGGGGGGGGGAAAAAGACCCAAAACCCCCCCAAAAAAATGGGGGAAAATTAAATTCAAAAAAGGAAAAAGGGGGGGGGGGGGGGGAAGGGGGAAAAATTTTTCCCCCCCCCCTTTTAAAATTTTTTCCCTTTTAAAAAACTTTTTGGGGAAAAAGAAAAAAAAGGGGCCCTTTGGGGGGGGGAAAAGGGGGGGGGGAAACCCTGGGGAAAAAAAAGGGGGCCCCAAAAAAAGTTTGGGGGGGGGGGGTTTTTTTTAAAGGGGGGAAAAGGGGGGGGGTTTTTTTTTGAAAGGCGAAGGGGAGAGGAAAGGGGGCCCCGGGGGAAAAAAAAAAGGGCCCCCCCTTTTCCCCGGCCCCCCGGTTTTTTTTGGTTTTTAATTTCCCCCCCCGGGGGGTTTTTTTTTTTTGGCCCTTTTGGGGGAAAAAAAGGGGGTTTTAAAAAAAGGGGGGAAAAGGGGGAAAAAAAAGGGGGGGGGGAAAACCCCCAAAAAAACCCCCCAAAAAAAGGGTAATTTAAAAAAAAGGGGGAAAAAAAAAAAAGGGAAAATTTAAAAAAAAATTTTTTTTTTTTTGGGGGGTTTTTTTTTGGGGGGGGGGGTTTTAAACCCTGGGGGGGGGGGGAAAAAAAAAAAAAATAAAGAAAACCAAAAAATTAAAAAAAAAGGGGAAAAAAAGGGTTAAAAAAGGGCCAAAAAAAAAGGCCCCCTTTTTTTTTAAAAAAAAAAAACCCCCAAGGGGGAAAAAAAAAAAAAGGGCCCCCCAAAAAAAAAAAACCCAAAAAAGAGAATTTGGGGGAACTGGAAATTAAAGGCCCCCGGGGGGGGGGGAAAAAAAAAAGGGGGGGGAAAATTTTTAAAAAAAAAAAAATTTTCCCCCCCCCGGGGGGGGGCCCAAAATTTGGGGGAAAAAAAAAACCCGGGGAATTTTTTAAAAAAAAATTTTTTTTTTTTAAAAAAATTTTAAAAAAGGGGGGGGAAAAAAGGGGGGGGGGCCCCTTTTTTTTGGGGGGGGGGGTTTCCCCAAAAAATTTTTTTAAAAAAAAACCCCCAAGGGGGAAAAAAAAAGGGGGGTCCCCTTTTTTTTTTCCCAAAACCTTTTTAAATTCCCCTTTTTCCCCTTTTTAAAAAGGGGAATTTTGGGGGGGATTTCCCAAAACCTTTTTCCCAAGGGTTTTTTGGGGGGGGCCCACCAAAAAATTTTTTTTTGGGGGTTTCCCTTAAATTTAAAACCCCCCCCAAATTTTAAAAAAAAGGGGGAAGGGGGGGTTTTCCCCCCCCCCGGGGGGGGGGGGAAAACCCGGGGGGGGGGTTTTAAAAAAGGGGTTTCCCAATTTTTTTTTTTGGGGGGCCCCCCTTTTTCCCAAAAATTTTTTTTTAAAAAAAAACCCCTTTTACCCCAAAAGTTTCCCCCCGGGGGCCGAAAAATTTTTTTTTAAAAAAATTTAAAAAAAAAATCCCAAAAGGGGGGGGGCCCCCCCTTTTTTAAAAAAAGGGGGGGAAAAAAAAGGGGGGGGTTTCCCCAAAAAAAAAAAAAGGGGGAAAAACCCCCCCCGGGGGGGTTTGGAAAACCCCCGGGGGGGGGGGTTTAAAAAAACCCCAAAAAAAAGGGGGGGGGGGGGGTTTTTTTTTTAAAAAAAAAAAACCCCCTTTGGGGGAAAAAAATTTTTTTTGGGGGGGGGGGGGGTTTTTGGTCCGGGGGGGGGGTTTACTGGGCAGAAATTTGGAATGTGCAGAACATAATATGTACTATTTGTTTAATTTTTAAAGATTTTTCTATATTGTTTCTCTAATAGCAAAATTTTTATATAAAATTGAGATGGGTTTTAGAGGAAGTTGCAACAAGATCTTGTTACAAGTTCAAATGCATTTGTGTAGGCTCTTAAAACAGATGTACTGTATTTATCAACGTCAAAGAAACTCTATGAGCTATGAAGTCCAAGAGGTGCACTCAACTCTTCTACATTCAGATTACATAACAGCATGCAATGCCAATCACCTGTCCACCTTTTCAATGTTTCTAAAGTGCTGCTGATATTGTGTTGTGTTTGCATGGCATTTGCTGTCACAACAGTGTGCACCTATACGTTTATTCTTCAAAACGGATGTGCTATCCAGATTTAGTATTTTGACTGTTTGTATGAGGAAGTGGTAGTTCCCAGCTTGGATTATGAACTCCGCCCACCTGCACAGATTTTTTAATCAGATCAGGTTTATGGCAGGAACCTTCTAACCCTGAAGTATGGAGGTCTGAACAGACACCTGGAGAGGTAGCACATAGTGTAGGTTCCCACCTGAATTGGGGTCACCTTGCCGCGGTAGGTGGGCATTTACAGTTTTGCTAAAAAATGTACACTAAGAACCTCACATTTTTTCATATATTCCATATTAGCAGAAACGCTGCTTCAAAAATTCTTGTGTCCTCTTTGACTGCTTTTCAGTGTTTCTAGAGTGATACTGATATTGTGTTGTGTTTGCAAAAAGAATCTTAGTTATGTGGAAAGGTTAAAAGAATTAAACTAATTTAGTCTAAGAAATAAACAGCTAAGGAGAGACACGATTAATATGTAAAGTAATGGTTGCTACAAAAAATATAGTGAGAAGCCGTTTCACATAAAACCCTTAAAAAGACCAAAGGCTCACCCTCTATCCTAAGAAAAAAAAGTCAATCTCCAGAGACAAGTAGCCTTTTTTAACATAAGAATTCTGAATCTGTAAAATAGCCGCCCCAGTAACTGCTTACAACAGGAACAATTGATGGCTTAAACTTAGACAATACCTTACAACAAATTAATAATAGCACCTATGGAGTGTACATATATAGAATTTTTGTTTTGTATGTTGATCCAGTCTGATCAGTTCCTGGTCTCAGGAGAAACATGTTCCCTTCATAGGGCAGATTTTTTCATGCTTTATGGATTTCTTAGCTTTCTCTAGATCAATAAATGTGCAAGTTACCTATTCCTCTGGTCTTCATCTACATCTCCCTGCCCTTGGTTCAACTTGATGGATGAACATATTTAAACCATAAAACCATAAGTTTTTTTTAACCATACTAAGTTAATAACTGTCTAATATATGGTTGTGCAAATTGTGAGACAGCGCATCCACTATATCACTACCACCACCATTAGTCACTGTTGGTACTATACATTGTTCTTACTGTGGAATGCTGCATTTACTTTATGTCAGACATAATGGAACCTATGTTGTCCAAATACATGAGCATTGATCGTCTTCTTAGTAAACCATTTTTGCTGACATCTCTCCTTTCAGCTTTAAGTTACTCCATCTCTTTTGCACCTGACTCTTGCTCCTTTTAATATTAATCTTGTAATGAAAGATTATACCGTTGCAGTCAAAAGTATTCAACCACTAATGTAAATTAGGTTTAGTTGCAAAATTTCAGCTGTTTGCAAAAAACAAACAATAAAAATTATTAACACAACAAATATAATAAGTGGTTTCTCCAAATTCATTGCAAAAAAAACAAACACTTTTTTAGGACAACTGCAATATCAGAATTATTCAAAACATTACATGTCTTCCTAGGGCTTGAGAAGGCCAGATCCTGGCCAAAACATTGCCAATGATGTGTGCTATACGTCTCTGCTGTAAGACATTTTAAGGTGTAATAATGAGAAAAATCTAAAGTATTTCAAGCTAATGCAATGTTATCTTGTTGATTATATTATGGTTTGATCAACCCAGTGCTCCTTGAAAGACATCAACAGCAGCTGCACAATTTTCTCTGGTTGTTTGCTACAATGTATCAGTCTGGAATCATTGATTGGATACAATTATATTAATTAATTGGATATTATCTATCTTTCTACAAACAACAAGATAATGCAGCACTCAAAAAAGAAAAAAACTGAAGCAGGTACCAGTCAAGACAAATCTTGACCAAAGGCCAATTATACAAGAAAATGAGTCACAGCTCTCCAATGGAAAGTGAAAAAAGAAACTTCTTGTGCTTTATTTACACACGTCTCTGCAACATTTCAGCTCCAGCACTGAGCTTTTTTTTCAAGCCAAGTGTATTCAATAAATAAAATGATTAATAATAATCTTTGTTTATATAGCACCAACATATTCCGCAGCACTTTACAATTTAGGGGGTATAAGTACGGACAAAAAACAAACATAATATAGAAAAAATAACTTACATATCAGACACAAGGGGAGACATGTAAGGAACTAGGTGCATTGAAGTTCATTCTCTCATCTTTTTATCAGTGTATAATGCGCCTGAATGTATGAAAGTGTTTTTTGTGTCATAAATAGTGTCTAAAGTTCATTGCCCCCTCGCCTCTGTTTGACGCATTACAGAACTTAGGCGCATTAGTAATGCACCAAACATGTATAAAGGCTATAGATAGGCTGGAAATGACAGTCATTAGAATAGCATGTCAGTGAATAGAAACTATGGTACTGATCCTGCTTGGTGGACCACAGATCCCAGCAATACCTGTGCTGTGCTGGCTCTTGCTGTATGTAGAATAAAGGGTGGGAGCAGCAAAAATAAATTTCAAATTTAATGTAGTAAAAATAAAATATGTTAAAATCTGAACAACATCCGTGGATTATTTAATGTCAAATTAGTTTTAGATCCTATTAATTTTAAATACATTTTATAGGAGATATTTTTATATTTTTGGGATATTATATATTTTTATATTAATTTTATATGCTATCTTTTTAAATTAAATATAATAAATTTAATGTTATATCATTTAATAATTATTATAAATTACTTTTTATTATTGTACTAGTTTAGGTTGAGAAATATTGTCACAGTTCACGCCGCGGTCCCTGCTATTGGCCATCGGCGTGCCCCTCGAGACCAGGGCTGCTGCGGCAGCATCTTCTGCTGTCTCTGGCCCTTGTCACTAACCTGTCCCGGCTCCTGTCATTCCTGCAGCTGTTCCTGCTGACAGATTCGAATCTGCCATTCTTCCTCTGGTATCCTGGCGTTCTGGGCGCACACGTGCTCCCTCTAGGGGCACAGGCACGGCACTAGTTTCCTGCTCTGTGCAGAGCCGTCTTAACAGCATTATGGGCCCCTGGGCAGTGCTGTGCACTGGGCCCTCCCAACCAACGCAGAATACAGATAACACATCACTTTGGCTATGTTCACATGATGTATTGTGGCGCATACAGTACGTATCGCAATACATCATATGTTTTCGGGAGTCGCGCTAATACGCGCGTCCTCCCGCGCCGTGCGGGGGGGAGGGAGGAGAAGCCCGCCGGCCCCATAGACATTCATTATTCTCGGCGCGTATACGCCGCTGGTAATTCACATGTCACTTATCTCCCCCCGCGACGGATTCTCCAAGCGGGGAGAGGAGACGTAATCCATAGTTCTCTATGAGAACTGTGGATTACCGTAATGACTGGGACGGATTTCAGCCGTAATTCACGTAGTACGGCGCAAATTACGGGCTGAAATATGCCCCGCAATTACACCGTGTGAACCGGGCTTTAGATACACAAGGACAGCAGATAGTATAACACCTGATGAGCTCAGATACATAGGGCCAACAGACAGAGGCGTAACTTCAAGCTCTTGGGCCCTGGTGCGAAAAGTGAAATGGGGCCCCCCAGTTACCATGCACCATTTACAATACTGGTGTCTTCTTATGTGCCAGAAGAGCTTTTGGGCCCCCTCAGGCTGCTGGGCCCCGGGGAGGACTGCTACCGTCACCCCCTGTCTACGCCCCCGCCAAAGAATAACACTGGATAGGCTTAGCAAAACCGGAAAACGCAAATAGTTAACACACAAAGGTTTAGATTTCCAGCCACAGATGATAGTATTATGGGGAAGTTAGAGCACAGACAGCGATGTAGTATACACTGGGGGAAATTAGATACACAGCCGCAGATGTAGTATACATGGGTACAATAACCGGTGTGTTCCTTCTTATTGCCAGAAGAAAGGCTTTTGGGTAGGCTGTAGATCCCAGGGCAGCGATGCTACGTGACACGGTAGCTTAACGCCCAGCCCAAAGAAGTATAACACTGGATAGGTTAGCTACACAGAAAGCAGATATAGTATACACCCCAAAAGGTTAGATACACAGCCAGCAGATGATAGTATACACTGGTAGGCTTAGATACACAGCAAGCAGATGATAGGGTTTCACTGGGTAGGCTTAGATACACAGCCCAGCAGATGATAGTATACACTGGGTAGGCTTAGATACACAGCCAGCAGATGATAGTATACACTGGGTAGGCTTAGATACACAGCCAGCAGATGATAGTGTACATTGGGTAGGCTTAGATACACAGCCAGCAGATGATAGTGTACACTGGGTAGGCTTAGATACACAGCCAGCAGATGATAGTATACACTGGGTAGGCTTAGATACACAGCCAGCAGATAGACACTTGGAATGCCTCCCAACACCCCCACACTCCCCCCATCCCCCAGTCACTCACTCGTTCTGAAGTCTATAGGACTGGCAGTCATTTTTCTCCTCACTGCCGATGGTTAGAGGGAGGAGGGGGCAGCCCTGCTCTTCTCTCCCCAGCAGTCTCTCCCCCGAGTCTCTGCTCTTCTCTCCCCAGCAGTCTCCTGCTCTTCAGTGGCCGCACTGCTGGAGAGGGGGAGGAGCGGGGCTGTAGTGCAGGAGCTCAGAAGATCGCAGTCTGGCCCCTGCTTTACCTCAGTGCCGTGCTGCCTGCGCTGTGAGCAGTAAAGCGCAGGCACGGCAATAGCAGGGGCCGCATCAGACTACACATGGAGCATCTGAAGCCTGGTCCTTGCTCTGACTGGCGGCAGTCCAATAAACGGCCCTGGGTGTACTCCCACTGGGCAAGGTAGGCAGCTGTTCGAGGGGCCCTCTGAGCTTGTGGGGCCCCCGGGCTAGTGCCTACCTGGCCCAATGGGAATGACGGCCCTGGCTCTGTGTCCTGTGATCCCTGGCTTTAAAAGGAACTTCCTGCGCTTGCTTCTGGTCAGTTCATTGTTGTGTTTGCCTCACATAGAGCTTGACCCCCTGGCTGCTGTATCACTGCTGTTACTCCTGTACGTTTACCAGAGGGTTTACTAGTACCTATTAACCTGTTACCTGATGAACATCTGCGGCGGCACCAGTCCGTTATATACCTGCTGATACCTGACGTTGTACCAAATCTCTTACCATAATGGGACTGTGCCATCCGTTTTATGGCTACACCAGTGATGTCCTGTTGTCCATTCCAATACCAGCTATCCAGTCCTGTAATTTGGCTACCTCTGGTAGTTGTACCATCTACGCTCTCAGAAGCCCTGAAGATCCGCCATATACTTACGATCACCGGGTCAGTGCTTACTGACACCACCAGATCGTAACAGTATGAACTGACCATACTGTGGATCCCGCCGCTGTGACCCTGCCTGACATCGTAGCCATACTAAACCGTCATGGTGTGTACCTGGAGCAACTGTTCCAGAAGCTGCAGACCATCACAACCTGTCTGGACCAAGTCATGTCTGCACTGGCACCTACTTTTGCTCCTCCACCTGCTATGGCTCCGCCTCCTGCTGCAATGACTAGTCCCAAACTGCACCTGCCTCTGCCTACCCATTACTTCGGAGACCCCCATACGTGTCGCGGCTTCCACAATCAGTGCACTTTCCACTTTGAGGTCCTGGTTCACCAGTTTCCATCTGACAAGATGGCCTTCATCATTAGCCTGCTCTCAGGCGAAGCCTTGGCCTGGGCCTCACTTCTCTGAGAGAGATTCGCTGACAGGGGACCTCTAAAAATTCCTTAGTGCCTTTCTTTAAATCTTCTAGCAACTTAGGCATAACACCTCTGCTGCATCATCTCTGCTCCAGTTCCATCAAGGTGACTCCACTGTGGGTCAGTATGCCATCTAGTTCTGTGCCAGGCCTCCGAACTTGTTTGGAAAAATGAGGCCCTTACTGCAGCCTTCGAGGGTGGGAGAAGGGGGGCTTCGTTGGGCATATCAAGGATGAACTGGCTGGTCGTGACCTAACCTCTACCCTGGAGGATCTAATCGCTCTGGCTACCAAGATCGACATACGTTTTGCTGAAAGAGAGCTAGAGTTTCGCCAGCAGCCAACGCCCTTCCATCCTCACAAGCCTGCGCCTCGCCTTCTACCTCCACCCCCAAGCCCATGCATTCCCTCAAGATGAGCCCATGGAAGTCAACCACACTCATCTAACTCCAGAGGAACGCACTCGCCGGCGCAGTCTGAACTTGTGTCTATACTGTGGCAGTGCCAAGCACTACCTGAAAAACTGCCCAGCCCTTCCTGCTGCGTCCCGGAAACCCATGTGCCATGGTGTTGTGGGTGAGGTCACCCTAATTAAGGATTCCTCTGCTCCTCGTCTGACCACTCTGGTCACTCTCTGTTATGATTCCGGTACTAAATTTCCAGTTCCTACCATGCTGGACTCTGGCTCTTAGGGGGCCCGGGCCTCGGGGCAGCTGCTACCACATCTGCTACCCCGGTAGTTCTACTCCTGCGACTGCGACGTGGAGCTGTGGAGCCTGGTGCTTCTTACCTCTGAACGCCCAAGCCCTCTGGCCCGAGTGTTCAAGGCAGAACTGCCAGGTGTTAGTAGAGCGGAGCGTCGCCTGCGCTCCGCTCTGCTAATCTGCTACCAGGCTCCGGCCCACAGTGCTGACGTGGGCAACGTGATGATGTCATATCATCGCGCCGCCCGCGTCAAGCACAGACTGACAAGGAGCTGAGCTGTGAGGGACCGTGGGACAGGTGAGTAAGGTAATTCTTAGGTTTTTTTTTACATTAAAGTAGCCTGCCTGCCTACCTGACCCCCCTATAGCCTTCCTGACCCCATATAGCCTGCCTGCAGCCCCCACAGCCTGCTTCACCCCCCCATAGCCTTTCTGACACCCCCTATAGCCTGCCTGACCCCTATATCCTGCCTGGCCCTGCCTGGCTACCTACCTGACGCCCCTATAGCCTACCAGACCCTGCCTGGCTACCTACCTGACCCCCTATAGTCTACCTGTCCCTGCCTGGCTACCTATCTGAACCCCCCCATAGCCTGTCTGACACCCCCTATAGCGTGCCTGACCCTGCCTGGCTACCTACCTGATGCCCCTATAGTCTACCTGACCCTGCCTGGCTACCTACCTGACCCCATATAGCCTATGTGACCCCCCCCCTATAGCCTATCTGAACCTGCTTTGCTGCCTATATGACCCCCAGTAGCATACCTGAACCCTGCCTGAATGAGACCCTATAGCCTACTTGAACCCTGCCTGCCTAGATCACCCCCTAGACCCTACCTAACCCCTGCCTGCTTACCTATGCGGCCCCTATAGCTACCTAAACCCTGTCTGCCTACCTAAATGGCCCTTATACTCTGCCTACCTATATGGCCCCTATAGCCTACCTAAACACTGCCTGCCTACATATATGGCCCCTATAGCCTACCTGAAGTCTGCCTGCCTGCCTACCTATATGGCTCTTATAGCCTGTCTAAAGCCTGCCTGCCTATTTGGAGCCTATTTACCTACCTATGTGGGCCCCACTTATAGCTTATCTACTTAGTTACCTGTGGTCCACCTACTGCCTATTTAGCTACTAGGGGCCAAGCAACAGCCTACTTAGCTACCTGGGGGCTGCCTGCATAGGGCCAATCTACCTACCTACCTGAGCCTACCTACTTGGGGTCCACCTACAACCTACCTGTGGCCTGCGTACTTAGCTAGCTGGGGCCTAACTACTGTCTAACTAGGGCCAATCTAACTACCTACCTGTAGCCTACCTTTCTAATTGAGACCTTAAGGGCCTACTAACCTATCTAATGGGGGTCTACCTGGTAACGTGATTCTGAGGGGGACAGGCCATAGCTATAATACAATCTCCAGGGTGTGAATCCTCTGTTCCTCCCCTCCAGGAGACTGGGCCTCTAAGCTATGGCCTGTACCCGCTCTCCCACCCGTACATTTACCAATGCGTTTACCAGTACCTGTTAACCTGTTACCTGCTAAACATCTGCTTCTGCACTAGTCCGTTATATACCTGCTGATACCTGACATTGTACCAAATCTGCTACCATCCTGGGACTGTGCCACCCATTTTATGGCTACACCTGAGGTGTCCTGTTGTCCATTCCAACACTGGCTATCCAGTCCTGTAATTTGGCTACCTCTGCGAGTTGCACCATCTACGCTCGCAGGGGCCCTGAGGATCTGCCATATACCCACGATCGCCGTGTCAGTGCTTACTGACACCGCCAGATTGTAACAGATATTGGACATTTTTTGCCTCTAACAGCAAATCTAGCTCCACTTTGACTCCTCAGGCTCAGACAGACCACATTGACATATGTCTGCCTGTTTGAGCAGTGATGCGCCTAGTTTTGCTGACCTGCATTCATATATGTGTCGAATATTACGAGTGTGGTGCGTCACGCGCGCAGAACGCCCCCTCATGTTAGGCGCATTAGAAAGTGTCGAGTCTTACAAACAATGCACCTAACAATGCGCCATAAAAGGGTAAAAAACCCGATCATACATGTCTCCCAAGGTGTGAGGGCCCTGCTCACAAGAGCTTACAATCTTTTACAGTGTATGGGTGAGAGAAAGGATGACAAGTGCTCAGCTGACACAATGGTCCAGCCAGCCATGAATATGGGGTGGTTTACATACAAAAGTGAATGATCCTGCACCCCGATCGTACATTTATATGCAAATAAGTGCAGGGAGTGACAGAAGTGTGACAGAAAGCTGGGCGTTAACAACCGGGGGGTTGCGTAGGTAGTAACTTAATCAATACTTACACGTGTATAAAATGCAATGTATACAGTATCTATCTACTGATTGATCAGCCAACATACGCATAGGATTGTACACTATTTAGTGCTCCAGCTATCCTGGGTATAATATAATTATAAATGAAAAAGTATTTAACGCTCCCTTTCACTACAAAAATACAGATATGTGAAAATTGCATATAAATAGTTCCATTGCTATATATACTTTAAAGCATTCACTAAAAACAGATTTCATTAGTTCACAAAAAACAACAAAGATATCTGAATTTTTTTTATGAGACTTCATAAAATTTTTGAAGGAAAAATTAACAATACGGCAATTAGCAACACCACGGCACTAAATTACAGCCTCTAGCCTTAAAGTGTCTCCAGAACCAGTGAAGTCATTCGGTTACTATTAATGGTTGTTTTTGGCATCATTGCTAACACGATGCTCATGTAACGGCTGTAACGGGGCCAGCCCATCTGGGTATCCATGCCATTTTGCCTAATAAACTTCCAAGATGTCCGTATTTCCTAGATGCTGGAGAGTATGACTACTGTCCTCATGTTGTAATTTGACTTCAAAATATTTGCATGCAAAGGGAAAGCCTTGTCTGCTTTAATATACAGTTCATATTTTATTTTGTTCTCAGTTCTTAGAATTTTCAATCTGTTTCATCCAGTATACTTCAATCAGATAGTTCACCGCTTTTTCGAATGTATACTGTGGAAAAGCCATAGTTTTCATTCACAAATGTCATGAAATGCAAAGACATACATTTAAAAAAATTAGAGCGCATGACTACTATGGAACCTGGAAATGAACTGAATGCTTTGATGGTGGCATAGTGGCTATCTGCAGCCATTACCAGGGAGCTCAATACATATACTGTAGACTAATGCATAATCTATGACATTCAATACCAGTTGCATAATTCTATATACAAATTGCTCCCTCTAGTGATAGCTGCATGCAGCCAGTTTTATTTCATTTGTCAAGTCAGAAAATCAGAACTCCTTTATACAAATTTATTCTAAAATTAATCAGATCTGTATTTTGGACTTCAAAGAAATTAGGACATTAGCATTTTTATAGGCTTAGTACATTGGTGAAATGGTGCCCTTTCTGTTGTCTTATGATCTCTTTGCATGGCCCTGCTAAGTAGACTTTATAATTGTAAAATTTCAGCTATGTATTGAAGTTCCTCTGACATATCACCACAACAGTTTGGAAAGAACACAATTTTTCAAAATAATGTTGTTGTTTGCACCATGAGAAGTAATAATTTTTCTGGCCCTATAATGAAAATATACAAATGTGTTGCTTTATCCTAATATATTCTCTTCTCTGGGTTTTAACAATTTTACAATTGTTGTCAGAAGCTACTATACACAGCGATGGAACAAATATTATCTACAGCAAGAAACTATGGACCAAGATGGATTTCCTTATTATGGTGGACTTATGTTGAACAAGGGACTTACAAAACATATCCAAGGAGCTCAGAGAAACCTTTTGTCACAAATGTTATCAATGAATCCAATATTCAATATGACTGAATTTGTTTCTGTCTTGTGGTCTCTTTTTAATTTACTTCATGATGCAGAATTTATGAAGAAAGATGACAGACTATGTGGGTACTATGATGCCATTGGAGAAAGATGGACAAAAACACACAACAGTCCCTTCTGTCCTATTATCCAAAAAGCAGCCGCCATTTAGGGCTTTAACTCTTCTATGTACATCACTGTTCTGCAGCAAAGCTTCAGTTGACTTTTCCAGAAAAGGAAGGTATTATGGCCCCGAGTATAGATATAGGCAGGTAATATGGTCCCCAGTATATAGCTAGGTAGGTAATATTGCCCCCAATATATAGCTCCGCAGGTAATAGGGCCCGCAGTTTATATATATTTAGGTAACATGGCCCCCAGTATACACATAATTAGGTAATATAGGGCCCCCAGTATATATAATTAGGTAATATAAGGCCGCCTGTATATATAGTTAAATAATATAGGGCCCCCAGTATATAGAATTAGGAAAAATAGGCTCCCAGTGTATAGAATTAGGGAATATAGACCCCCTCCCCCGTGTATAGAATTAGGGAATATAGGGCCCCCAGTATATAAAATTAGGAAATATAGGGCCCCCCAGTGTATAAAATTAGGAAATATAGGGCCCCCAGTGTATAAAATTAGGGAATATAGGGCCCCCATAAAAAAATTTTGGGAAATATAGGGCCCCCCCCATTTAAATAAAATTAGGGAATAAACCCCCCCAGAAATAAATAATTAGGGGAAAATGGGGCCCCCCCAGTATATAAAATTTAGGGTTTTATGGGGCCCCCCGGGTATATAGAATTAGGGAATATAGGGCCCCCCAGTTTATAGAATTGGAGAATATAGGGACCACAAAAAATAAAATATTGGGAAAATGGGGCCCTTTCCCAGTATAAACTGGGCAAGTAATGGGCCAAAAAAAAAAAAAACAAAATTCCAGAAACTCCCCCTTCTCCCTCCGCCCCCCTGTTGCTCCCCCCTGTTTTTCCCTTTTTTCCCTGCACAGGCCGGCCCGCATCACGCCGGGCTTTGGGGGCCCCCAGCCTGAAGATGAAACCACGCTGCCTGTCCGGACATTTCCCGGTGGCTTGCAAAGAAATGCTTGGGGCTTCCCAAATTTGGTCGGGGCGGAGCAGGGGGGGGGGCACCCCCCGATCTTTGCTCTCCCAAACCCCAACCTGTATGTGCGGGGACGCCCATAAAATCTGAAGAAAACCCCGGGCGGCGCTCCGGGCCCCAAAAAGACCCCGGGGAGGTTTCAGGGCACAAAAAAAGTTTTTATCTGGGGCTTGTGCCCCGGATAAAACTGGCAAACGGATGCCACTGCAAATTTTGGAAAAAAACAAAAAATAAAAACAGTTTGGGGAGTAAAAAAAAACCCATCAAAATTTCTTCATTTAAAATGTAGATCAATTTCCACCAGACCACATGATTTTCATTTCATTCATTTTAAGTTTTTGAAAAAACCGTCACCCCAACTGAAAAATTTTGGCAAAAAAAATAAATTTAAATATAAAAAAAAAAACCATTCAGATATCTAGATCTTAAATAAAAGATCCAGTAAGTAATAGTCTTTTCCTCCTATCACCACTTCTGAACATATCTTTAATCTGTTCTATGGTAAAAAAAATAAAAAAATTATGTTCTCCGTAAAAATTTTTGAAGGCCCCCTGACATAATTGGGAGCCACCCCTTTTTTGCATACGTAAATATTTTCCACTACCCCTTTTCTTTTGGGGCCCTCAAATCATCCCAACAAACCCTACCTCTTTTTAAAAAAACCCCTTTGCACCAATAATACAACATAAAAAATTTAACCCCCGATTTTTAAAATTCATGTGACTTTTTATTTTTATACATTGAAAACCCCTTGTACTGCATTAAAATCTCTTTTTTTTAAAAAGAAAATCTCCAAACAAAAAACAAAAAACTCCTTTTACATAAAAAAAGGGGTTATTCTGGGAAAATTAAGGGTTTTTCCATAGAACACTAAAAAAAGGGAAATTATATTGAAAAGGTAAAGATATTCCAAACCTTTTTATTTTTTCTTTTCTTTTCCCTTTCCTTTTTTATCTATCATAAGCCATTGAAACTTCCGGGTTTGTGGGAGTGTAATAATTCCCTTTGAAACAAAGTTCCTACAGGTCCCGAATCCCTTTTTACAATCCGGGAAATTTTCCTTTTGCATCTACCCTAAAAACCACCCTAGCACGTTCTTTAAATATTCTCAGACATGTCAAACCCCTCCCCCCTACACTCTGCCCCATTTGCACCCCACCAGGTTCCTCAGCAGGCTGTGTGTAGTAAAGGAAAAAAACCAAAATTTCATTTTGGGAAACAGGTAAAAAGAAAATTTTTTTCATCATCCCAAAATTTTAAATGTAAAAATTTTAAAAAAAAGGGGTTTTTATAATTTTTTTTTATATATTTCTACAGGGGAAGGGAAATAATTTTTTGATCCCTTGCTGATTATGTTTTTTTGGGGCCCACCGGAAAAAGGGCATGAACATCCTATAATTTTAAGGGGGGTTTTTTTTTTAATTTTTAACCCATTGAAAGACAGAAAATCCAAAAAAAAAAAATTCCAAAAATCAAAAATTCTAAAAAATTTAAAAAATTTAAATTTGAAATTTTGGCAGAAAAAAATAATATTTATCCCCTTACCCAAACTTTAAAAGGGCGACAGGAAAATGAAGGGGTTTTAAAACCGCCAGTTTTTCTGGCGTAAAACGCCCCCCCCAACCCAATCCCCGCTGTGGGAAACGCAGCGTTCGGCACAATTTGGGCTGCACCCCCCGCATGAAGGGGGGGGCGGGCAGGGGGGGCCCGGGGATGGGCGGGGTTTGGGGCGCGTTTTTCCCGGGGGGGGGAGGGCGGGGGCGCTCGAAAATTTCCCGAGGCATGAAACCATCCGCGGCTCAAAAAACCCGGGGCGCCTCAGCAGCTCCAAACAAGCAGACCTTTTTTTTTTTTTTTGGCCCTTAAATCCCCCAAGCCAAAGGCGAAGTGAAGCGGGATCAAACCCTGCGAGGAAGCGAACAAAAAGACGCGACAGAAGTCTCGGCGCCCCCCGCTCCCCTGCAGCGGGAAGGGGTGTTTTCCCGAAAAAACCCCCCCCGCCTTTTATAAAAGGCGGAAAAAAGTGTCGGGAAAAAAAAGCTGAATTTTAACAAAATACACAAAAAAAAAAAAAAAAAAAAACTTTTTTCCCCCCAAACTCTAGAAGGGCACAAAAATCAAGAAATAATTTTTGGGAAGTTCCCGGGAAAAAAACAGAAATTTTCAAATTCGAAACCTTTTCTCATTGGCCCGGCCATAAACCCAAACCAAATCGGGAAAGGACGACAAAGTTCCCCATTCTAATCCTGGGGAAAGGGTTTTTGGGGCCCAAAATTCAGAATCCCAGGGCGGGATAATTCAAAATACAGTAAAAAAACAGAAAAAGTTTTGGGGGCAGCTAGGGGGGGCGGGGGCTATCCCACCCAAATTTCTAGCGTGAGCGCTTTTTTCCCCTTTAAATAGTCTAGGGAAAGAGATGGGGGGCACTTTAAATCTAAAGCGCCTGGGGGCTAAAATAAAAAATTAAAAAAAAAAAAAATTTTTTTTTAAATTGAAATACTTTGATCAAAAAAAAAAGGGGCCGAAAAAAATTTTTAAAAAAATAAAGCAGTTAAAAACCCGAAAAAACGCTTTTGCCCCCCCCGAAAAACCCGGCGCTAAAATGGGGGAATTTGGGCCATAAAGAATTCCCGGGGAAAAATACAAAATTTCCCAAATTTTTTAACCCAATTCCCTTTTGGGTGGGCATAAACCACCCCAATCAGAAAAAAGGAGCGACAAGGGTCCCTTTCTTTTCCTATGGGGGAAAAATTGGGCCCAAATCAAATGGGAGCCCCCAAAGCCCCTTTCCCAAACCTATGGAAAAAAAAGGCCCCAATCATATTAAAAGGGGGAATTTTCAAAATACAGTAAAAAGGCAAAAAAAACGAGCGGATTCGTTGAAGCAGCGGGGGGGCCCGTCCGTTTCCCCCAATCAGAGCCCCGAGGTACTTTACTCATAGAGTTCTATGGGGAAAAGAAATTCGAGCGACCCTGTATTGGCTAATTTCAAAGGGGCCCCCGAAATTTTTTGGAAAACCAAAAGGGAAAAGGCGAGCGACCCCTAGGGTTTTTTGAAAATGAAAATCGGGAAATCAAACTGTATTTTGGCCGAAATCACTTATAACACTAAAACAAGTTTTTCAATGTGTATAAAAAAGGGAAATCCTAAAAAGGGGCCCTAACGAAAAAAAAAAAATTAAATTCCCCAAAACCCATTTTTTTTTTTTTTCTTTTTTTTTTTTTCGAGAAAAAAAACCCATACTTTTTAAATTCCTTGGCAAAACCGAAAAAAAGAAAAAAAAACATGTTTTTTGGGGAAATTTAAAATTTTTTTTTTTTTTTTTTCCTTTTAGCCACAAATTGGGAAATTCCCTTTTTAAATATACCCCATCTTTACAATTTTTGTGAAGTGTTAAAAAAAGTGTTTTCGGCCAAATAAAAGTTTGATTTCAGTTTCCCCATTAAAAAAAACCCATAGGACCCGGCTCGCCTCCCCTTTGGCCCCAAATTAAAGGGGGCTCTTTGAAATTGGGGCCCAATCACAGAGCCCCCTCAGAATTTTTTTTTCCCCTTTAAAACCTATGAAAAAAAGAAAGCTCGTGCTCGGGTTTGGGGAAAAGTTTGGACGAGCCCCCCCCCCGGCTTTCAACCAATCACTCGTTTTTTTTGCCTTTTTAACTGTATTTTGGAAGTCCCCCGTGGATTCTGTTTGGGTCCAAACTCCCCAAAGGCTAAAGGGAAAATTTTTGTCGCTCCTTTTCTGATTGGCCCGAGCTAGGCAAAGCCCCCACAAAGCTCACCAAAACAGCTTTTTTAAAAGGGGTTTTTTTTAAAATTAAAATTTTTAAAACTGCCCCCCGCCGGGGTTTCAATTTGGGCCCAAAAAAAACTCCTCCAAAAAGGGCTAGAAGGGGGCTTTTGTCGTCCTATTCTGTTTGGGTCTAAACTCCTCCATAGGCTAAATGGGATTTTGGGGTTTTTCCGCTCCCAATTCTAAATTGGGCCAGCTGGGCCCGGGGCCCCCGTTTACTCAGCCAAATCAGCCCCTTTTGGCACCTTTTTTAACTGTTTTTTAAAAACTGTCCCGCCCGTGGTTTGGGGGATTGGCCCAAAACTCCCTCCAAAACCTAGAATGGGGGCTTTTTTCCGCCCCCTTTTTCCTTTTGGTCTAAAAAAACTTTTTCCATGGGCCCTAGAAGGGGACTTTTGTCACCCTTTTCCCTAAATTGGCCGACCCTAGGGCGAGCCCCCCCCCCCTCAGCCAATCGGGCTCTTTGCAGCCTTTTTTTACTGGGGTTTAATGCCCCCCCGGGGATTCTGATTTGTCCAAACCCCCCCCAATGGGCTAGAAAGGGCGTTTTTTGGCCCGCTCCTTTTTCTGTTTGGGCCGGGGGTTTATAGGGCCGGGAACCAATAAAAAAAAGGGTTTTGGGGGGTTTTTGTTTTTTTTAAATTTGTATTTCCCGGCAATTTCCAATATCATATTCCCCTTGGAAAATTTGGGGCCTTTCTTTCCCGAGTTTGGGAAAAGTAAAATTTATTTTTTAAAAGGAAGTGAATTTGTCCCTTCAGCTCTTTTCTGCCCAACTGTTTTTCCCGCCTTTATAAATTATTTTTTCCCCAATTCCCCTTCACACACCCTCCGGGCACGGAGCGGAGCAAACCGAACTTCTGCCCGCGATCTTCAAACCCGCCCCCCTCGCATATTTTCCGATCCTGCTTCATTTCCCGCCTCGAAAAAAGGGTTTTTAGCCCCAAAAAAAAAATGAAAACCCGCCTTTTATAAAGGCAATTTTCCTTTTTTTTAATACCCGCACACGAAATCTGAATAAATTTTCTCGCCGCGCCGCCTGTCCCCCGCATCGGAACAGATTCTCGACCAGCCCCCGCACGGCCCGCCTAAGCCCCAAAAGCCGGGGGCCCCCCCCCCAACACTGGCAAGGCCGCGGCAAACTTTTTTTAATTAAAAAACCCCCATGTTTTAAAGTGCACTTCCGGGAAGGGGCGAAGCATGGGCGCACGCCGCACAGCGCCCCTTCCCCCCCCGCACTTCGCCTCATATCCCTGGCGGGGCCCCCGCGGGGAAATTTTTTAACATATATGTAATGAGGGGCCCGCCCGGCCGCGACAAAATTAAAAGCCAGATTTCCCGCTGGAAAACTGGGGGAAAAAGGCCCCTTTTTCGAACCCGGGGGGGAAATTAAATACATGTGGGCCCTAAAGAGTTCTGGCTCCTGGACCCAGTTAGATGCCCCCAAAAACAACTCGTTACCTGCAAAAAAGGGAAAAAGCGCCCCTTTAAAATAGTCCCCTTTTCCAAAAAGGAACCTCCTTCCCCCAGCCCAAAAAATTAACCCCATCAACTCAAAATTTCCAAAAAACATTGGGAAAGACCAAGGGGCTTTTTCTAAGGGGGCCAGGGAAAAAGAATACATGCCCCCCTTTTAAAAACCTTTTTATTTCCCTGGCCGCTTGGAGGGGAACCAAAGAGAGGGGAAAAAAGGGCCTTTCAAATAAAAAGAGGGTCTCAGCTGGCAAATCGGGCCCTTTTTTTCCCCCGGGATTCTCGTGGGGAAAAAGATTAAGTCCCACTAAAACCTCCCCCCTTTTGGGCCCCAACACCCCTTTGGCCTGGTCCAAAAAACCACCAAAAACTTGGGGATTGTCCATTGCCCCTTTGGGAGTAAAAGGCAAACCCAAATGTTGACTTCCCGGGAAACCCAATTCATAAGGGAAAATTAATTGGGGGGAATCACTGTTCTTTTTCCGGGCTTTTTTTCACTGGTATAACAAAGAAGGAAAATGAAAGGTGTGTTTGAAAGAGTGATAGCCAGCAAACCAAAGCAACAGCGGGTTAAAGGGCCCTACCCCCTTGTCAGGGGTGGCCCCCCGGCAAACCCCCCCGCCCCGGATCGCGGGCACCCCGTGCCCAACCGTAACGGGGCCAACCGCCCCCCGCATGACGGGGGGTGGGCCCCAGTAACCCCCGGGGCCGGGGCCCCCGGCTCTCCCTACTCCCAAAAAAACCGGCCAACCGGCTCCCTTTTTGCGGTCCCCTCCACCCCAGCCGGGGTTCCCCAAACATCTAACCCCGCGCTTGGCCGCCGGCCCAACTATGAGTTTTAAAAAAGGGCCCAAAGTGAAAACCGAAATTTTGGTTTATTGCCGGTCACTCCCCTTAAATTTTAACCTGCCCCTTCCCGGGGGCCCGTTCCCGGGGATTTTTATTTCCATGTTGCCTTTGGGAGAAACTTTCCCTAACCCTTTTTCCTGTTTTTCCCGTGTACCGTATTTTTTACTTCCTTCCTTGACCACGCTTCTTGCCCCCCTGCCCTCCCTTTGGGCCTTTCCCAAACGACCACGAACCTGTCCGCCCCCCTGACCCTTCTCCCTGTCCCCGACAACGACCCTGCCTGACCATTCTCCCACCGGCTATCCCTTTCGGCTGCCACCGCAACAAGCCCCACTCGGGGGGGACGCCCTTTTGGTAGACCCCCCCGCAGCAAGTCCATCCCCCCTTTGCGGCGGGCTCGGGTTAAAACCCGGGCCCCTACTTGATTCCGTTCCCTGGCGTGGCTTACCCCAAACCCGCTTGCGGGGGGCCCCAGGGGAAACCATTTCCCAAAAACCCGGGGTAGTGACAGTAAGAGGGGGCCATGGCCCCGCCAAGGTGCCTCGCCATCTACGCGGGACCCCCACCCCCTTTTGTGGCTCAGCAGCACAACAGCTTCGCTCAGCAAGCCAGCAACTCGGCCATCTCCCCCGCCATGATGCAGCAGCTCCGGGCCGCCCCACAGAAAACAACCCGCCCCCCCGTGGCCCCCCCCCGTTTTCCCCCCCCGGGTTTTTTCTGGCCCCAAAACCGCGGGCCACGGCTTCGTCTATCTATGCCGCCCAAATTTCGTTTGGGGACTCCCCAAGGCCTGGGGGGGCCTTTTTTCACCCAATGCCCCTGCCTTTTGATTTAAATGGGCAACCAATTTCCAACCAAAGGGCCCTAAGGTGGCGTTCGTGCTAACCCTTTCTCTGGGAAAACCCCGGCCTGGGTACCCCCCCCCCGGGGACGGGGACGATCCACAAAAACAAAACCTGGCTTCATTCCTCCCCGAGTTCAGGACTTTTTCCGGGAGGACCAAACCCGGGCTTCTTCAGCCGAGAACCCCTTTGTTTAAATCTGCCCAAAGGGGGACTCATCTGAAAGGGCAAATTATCCCGTACTTTTCCGCATTTTTGGCCCCCCGGGGTTTATCGGGGAAATGAACCCGTTGACCCCCCACCTTCAAAAGGGCCCCCCCACCCCGCATAAAGGGATGCTCTTTTCCCCCGGGATCCCCCCGTTTTCCCTTTGGGAGTGGACCTTACCCCCCGGGCCCCACTCGGATTACATCCTTTTCTCGGAACCCGGGAGAACCCGGGAAAGGAAGGGACAACAAAGACCTCGTCGTTTTTCCCTCGTCGGGCCCCCGTATTTAAAAGGGGCCGCCTCATTCCCAACGGCCACCTGCCCCCCAAAAGAGGCCAGGGATTTGGATGGGGCCCCCCTGCCCTACTATGAGCAAAACAGAAGCCCGTGGGGGAAAAAATCTTTGTCTTTACTGGGGCAGTGCAACCTTTTTCCCGCAAAAACCTGCCCAC
The DNA here is from genome assembly GCA_025379985.1 of Phyllomedusa bahiana. NCBI lineage: Eukaryota > Metazoa > Chordata > Amphibia > Anura > Hylidae > Phyllomedusa > Phyllomedusa bahiana. Next base: position 8,374 of record JAODAL010028950.1, on the reverse strand, counting down.
GGGCGCCCTAAAAGCGCCCGGGGAAACCCGGGGGCACCTAGGAAAACGTAGGAAAAGGCGCCCCTAGGTAGAGCAAGCCCTCTCCTGGGCCTAACTATGCCCGTGATCGTCGGCCCCGGGGCCGGGAGCCCATTTCGGGCTTACTCTTTCCCTTTGACCTGGCTCTCCCGGAAATTTCTTGGACGCTGCCCTGGTACCCCAAAATAACCTCCCCCGGTGACGCCTGGAAAAACCCCTACTCATCTCCTCGGTCAGTGGAGAAAACCAAAAGGCCCAAATTTCCAGTTCCAAAACTGAGCCCCTGGCCCTTCAAGGGGGGGTCGGCAAAAGGAGAAAACTTGCGTTCTATGTACACCCGTTCCCCCTCGCCCCATTCTCCGGGGTCCCCGGGGGGCTGCAATGCCACCCCCCGGGTGCTCGTTGGCAGTCGGGCGAATCCTAATTGGGGTTGGGGGAGTGTCATTCCCTGTTTGGTGGCACCTCGCCCGGTGCTTACCGCCTCTTGGGGGTGGGTCTAACCCTCTCCCCCCCTTTTTCCCGCCCTTACCAACCCTTTGCAAAAACGTCTTCTCCGAGAAGAAAGCTAGACTACCCCGCCCCATCCCCCCCAATACGACGGGTCCTTTGATCTTTTTCCCCCGGGACACCCCCCTCCCCCGGGGGCGGGGTTCCCCCCCCTGTCGGTACCCTGAGACCTTGGCAATGCCCTTCTTTATATCAAGGGGGAAACCCTCCAGGGGGGGTTTTTTTCCCAAGTTCCTCCTCCCCACTGGGGCCGGGTTTTTTCTTCGGGGCTAAGAAGGACGGTAGTCGGGCGTCCTTGCATAGATTATCGGGGCCCAACAAGATTACGGAAAAGAACCGCTCCCCCCCCTGCCCTTAAACCCCGGGAACTTTTAAACCGTCAAACGAGGTCCAAAAACTTTACTAAACGGGCCCTTTGCGGGGGGTTTTTATAATCTCTTACGGAAAACTTGGGGGCAAACAAATTTGGAAACCGCCTTTAAAACACCCGGGGAAGGGGAACTTCAGTACCTGGCCATGCCCTTTGGGCCCCTGAAAAACCCCCGGGCCCCGTTTTCCCCCAAAAATTTTCGTCAATGACATCTTCCGGGACCTCCTGTACAAAATGCGGGTTGTGTACCCTTGACGACATTCGGGTTTTTCTCCCCCCCCCCCTTGAATCCCCAATTCACGTGCGGGGCCGGTCCTCAGCCCGTCTTGGGCCAAACCCCGCCTCTATGCCAAACTTGAAAGGGGCCCATTTTCCCATCACAACCCCTCCCATTCCTGGGGCAAACATCATTTCTGAAAAGGGCCAAACAGAGGGACCCCGCAAATTTTTGTCTGCCTTTCCACAGGGGCCGCCCCCCGGGGGTTCTCCGGGGCCAAAAAGATTCCGGGGGTTTTTCGCCAACTATTACAGGCAATTTAAAACCAAAAATTTTTCCCCGTTGGGGTCCCCCAAGTGGCTTTTAAACCCAAAAAGAACGCAAATCCTAAGCTCTGGCCAAACCCGCGGGAGAGGAAGCTTTCTCTAAGTTAAAATGGGGCCTTTCGCCTCGCGCCCGTGCTCTCCCCCCCCGGGCCCGATACGAACAAAACCCTTTTTTTTTTCGAGGTCGACGCCTTCCCCCGGGGGGGGCCGGGGGCCCTACCTCCCAGAAAGGGCCCAAAGCAAAAAACCCCACTTGCGGGTTTTTTTTCTAAAAGTTTTTTCCCCCCGGCTGAAAAGGGAAATACTCTTTTCGGGGATCGGGAATTGCTGGCCATCAAGCGGAGGCCGGGAAAATGGCGGTATCTCTTTGGGGGGGGCCGCACCCCCGGGCAGCATCAATAAACCGACCATAAAAAAACCCCCTGTATCTCCGACTGCCCAAGCTTAAAACCCACGCCAGGCCGTTGGTCCCCCCCTTTTTCTCCCGTTTTAAAATTTTCTCATTCATTTTTCCCCCCCAGCGGGAAAGAAATGTCAAGGCCCCACGCCCTCCCGGGCCCCTTCTTTGGATGTAACTGGGAGACGAGTCCACTCCACGGCAAAATTATCCCTCCCCGAACGGCCACTCCCCCGACCCATAAATCTACCCAAACCCTTCCCCCCGGCAAGGGCATAAGTCCGTCCCTCTTTTGAAAAGATAAGTCCCTGGGGGCTTGCTCCCAATTTGGGGGGGCAAACCCCGGAGTACCGGGGTCCCCCTCTCCCCATCTCCCGATTCTACGGTGGCCCCAGCCTTTTCCCCCGGTGTTTTTGAATTTTTTGGAGCCTGCCCCTTTCCTGTGCCCGGAACAAGTCTCCTTGTCCAAACCGGGGAGGCCCGCTCCTGCCTCTACCTAACCCAGCCCGTCCTTGGACCCAAAGTGGCCCTGGGTTTAAACACGGATCCCCCTCCCCCCCCGCTGGCCAAAAACCGGAAAACGGGGTGGTTACAGACGCGATTTTCCCAAAAGGGCCCACTTTTTTTCCTCTGCCCCGGGGCCCCCCCTCAGCTCCTCGCCTTCCATTCCCATTTTTTCTTTTATATTTTTTTGGCTGCCTGGGTTCCCCCCGGCAAAATAAAGGGGCGGGGCCGTTCGGCAATTTGTCTCCCCAAATTTTGGGGGCTCCCCCCCGTAAAACCCAAATACAAATGGGGAAAATTGGGCTTTTTTTTCGGCCTAACCCCCCCTCATTTCCCAAAGGGCAGGAAAAGAGGTAAACCAAAACCCTAGGTTGCTACCTTCGCCAACTTTTTCCCCCCGCCCCGCCAAAGGGTGATTGGGCCAGCTTGTTTTTCCCCCGGGCCCCAGTTCTCATAAAATCCCTTGGACTCGAATCTACTGGGCGCCCCTTTTTTTAAATTTTCTACGGGCGACATCCCCGCCCACCCCCCCCCCCCCTTTTTGTGCCCCGGAAAGGGTTTCCTGCCTGGAAGAGCTGGTCCAGGCCCCGACAGCTATCTGGAAACCGACTCGCCCTTTCCCCCTACCCCAGGCCTCCGCCCCACCAAAGGGGCCCAAACCGACAAAAAGCGAAGACCCCGCCAAAATTTTTCTCCAGGTGACAAGGTTGGTTGGGGGCTAAATATATAAAGGTTTTAAGGTTTCCCCGCTATAACGGGGCCCCCCCGGTTTTCCCGGGGCCCTTCGAGGGCTCAAGCGCATTAACCCAGTAAACTTACAAGCTCCGCCTTCCCCCCCCCAAGAGGGCCCCCAAAATCCTTTCCCTTTCTCCTTGCTAAAACCATCGTCCTTTAAACCCCTTCCTCGGGTACCTTTTCCCCCCACTCCTGAGACCGACAACCCCCCCGATGTCTTTTTAAAGGAAAGGGGATTCTTTATATTAAAAAACGGTCCCGAGGAAGCGATTTTTTTTCCCCTTTACCGGGGAAGGGGGGCGGGCCCGAAAACAAAGGGCCTGGGAAACCCCCAAAAAAATATTCTGGATCGGGGGAAAAATTCGAGGTTCCTCCCCGGGCCAAAAGGGGGGGGGAGGGGAAGGGGGGGGGGGACGTCACCCGGGGGGTCCCGCGACCCCCCCCCCGGGTCGCGGGCACACCCGTGGGCAAAACCCTTTCAGCGCACCGGGGCCGCCCGCAAGACGGGGGGGTGGGCCGCTCACCCGGGCCGGCCCCCGGGCCCCCCTACATACCCGGGCCCCGCTCCTGTTGGGGGTCTAAAAACCCCCCCGGGGCGCGTGGGCCCCCCACACTAAGGGCGCGCAAAAAGCCCCGGCCCCTATGAGAATTTTAAAGGCCATGTACCGGAAATTGGCATTGCCGGTCACTGCCCTATTTAAGCCTCCCCTTCCGGGGGCCTTCCGGGATCTTTAGTGCCATTGTGCCTTTAGAGAAACGTTCTAACCCTTGTTCCTGTTTTACCGGCCGACCTTTAGTTCCTTTCCCTTGACCACGCTCTTGCCCCCCTGCCCTGACCTTGAGCCTTCCACACCACAACCGTGCCGCCTCCCTGACCTTCTCCCTTTGTCCCCGACTACAGCCTCCCTACGATTCTGCCCCGTGTATACCCGGGCTGCCACCGAAAAGAAAAGTCACGTCGGGGGGACACCTGGTAGCTCCCCCCCCGCAGCAAGTGCACCCGTTTTGCGGCGGGTTTGGTGAAAACCGGGACCATTAGTTTCCTTTCCCCCGGGCGGGCTTACACCACGCTTGCGGGGTCCCGTGGACCACTTTTTACATCCCGGGGACGTGACACCCCCGCTTCCGACTCTTTTCTGCCCCCCCGGGCCCCGTTTACCACATGGTATCACCCTCTATATACAGTGAGGTTACACGTCCTGTACAATCTTACATGTATTCGAGGTGCATGCAGGGTTGTGTCTAGTGTGCCTCTCTAAGTACATGCAGTAATATGTCCCAGCGCTCACATGTATTTGAGGTGCTGCATATTGGGGGTCTAGTAGTCCTCTCTCAACAGTCAGTACTAAAGTCCTGACTGCTCTTACATTATTAGTGAGGTGCATGCTGTTGGCAGTCAGAGTGCCCCTCTAAAATACGTGCGGTACTACAGTTCGTATGCTTTACATGTATTAGTGTAGTGTATGCATTTGTTGAAAAGGTCTAGTATCCCCCTCTCACAGTACAGTTAGTACTACTTTTCCCCTTTCTGCTCCCTTACATGATTAGGAGGGGCATGCATTGATTGGCGGGCTAATAGCGCCTCTCTACCATATAGTACATGCGGGACTACATGTCTTGTACTGTCTTTCTGTGCCAGGGTAACGGTTCTTTTGGGCACCAGGTGAGGGCCCCATTTTCTTTTTTCTGGTACATTGTGTATAAAGCACATAATACAAAGAAGCTTCTGTCCTCTATAGAAAAACTTCCAGCAGCTGTTTCTATGTAACAACTTAGGGCCTCATGTATGAAAACTGTTTAGGTCTAAGACTTTCTTTGTTGCCCATAGCAACCAATCAGACCGCCCCTTCCATTTTATATAGTGCTCTTGAAAAAGAACTGGGAGCTAGACAGTTTTCATACATGTCCCTCTAATTACTTTATCTATATTATTTATCTGCCTGATTTTCTGTAATCTACATTTTACATTATCTTGGGGATATTTTGGGGCCTGAAAAACAATTACTAGTTTTCCATAGAGTTATAGATTCAACATACAATGGTCGTTCCAGAACCAATGAATATTGTATGTTGAGGGACCACTGTATAGATGTCCAGCTAACATCTGACAGTTTTTGCAGCAACCAATAACAATTTAAAAATGTACTGAGAAAACACAGAATTTTTTTTTGCAAAAAGGCTACATGTGAAATCACTCTTAATGACTTTTTGAATATTTTTGTTAGATGGCCTCTTCGGTGCAATGTCCTGACACACAGCAGGGGATACATGAATACTTCAATGATAAAAAGGTTTAAAAATAATAGTAATATTTTTCTACCAAAAAGATAAATGGTTATTCACTTAAAATGTGTTGTAAATGGCAAGAATTCAAAGAGGAGACATTTTTTAGTGCATATAATATGATGTCTGGGAAGGCTCATCGTGGCTTCCCAGCGTTTTCTAAGCCGTCTTCTCCACTACCTTTTCTTCAGTGGAGTCAGCTGCCAAGAAAGCTCTCAGCAGATGGGATATAACACAGTGGAATTCTTCTCTCCTCTCAGGGTGCACAGCTGTCTTTGACACAACTTTTGTACTAAAGCTTGTAAATCTGTCATAAATATGGTGGGAGAGAGGAGAGATGCAGGTATGAAGACGTGCACCTGATGCCAGACACAAGCCATGCCCTGGCGATTTCTACATAGAAAAATATGAAGGACGGGGGGGATAAGCAAAAACATTTCAATGCTAATTTAAAATGGAGCAAAACTATTAAAGTTAGTGTTCGCCTTGTTCTGCTAATTAATTTATTCATATATATTTAGGGGACGTTCACACAGAGGTTATTGATGCTTATTTCATGCCAATATACATGCCAAATACATATAACTGTTAGAAAGAGCTGCTGGAAGCTGGAAATCACTCTCTATTTTCAGGATAGGAGCTTCTTTGACTCATGGACTGTATACACAATGTACCAGAATAATAGAAAATGGGGACCTCACTTGGTGCCTAAAGGAGCTGCTCATCCTTGCACATGTAAGAGCAGTACAGGGCATGTAGTACCACACTGTACTGTAGAGAGGTGCTGCTAGACCACCAATCACTGCATGCAATGCACTAATACATGTAAGAGCAGTACAGGACATGTAGTACCCGCCACTGTACTGAAAGGAGGCGATACAGACTCCCAAATCACTGCATGCAATGCACTAATACATGTAAGAGCAGTACAGGACATGTAGTACCACACTATACTGTAGAGAGGAGCTATAGATCGCCAATCACTGCATGTACCTCACTAATACATGTAAGAGCAGTACAGGACATGTAGTACCGCACTGTACTATAGAGAGGAGCTATAGACCGCCAATCACTGCATGTGCCTCACTAATACATGTAAGAGCAGTACAGGACATGCAGTACCGCACTGTACTGTAGAGAGGCACTACCAGATCACCAGTCATGGCATACACTCCACTAATACAGTAAGAGCAGTACAGGATGTGTAATATCACACTGTACTGTAGAGAGGCACTACTAGACTTCAATCAATGCATGCAGAGCAGTACAGGGCATGTAGTACCGCACTGTACTGTAGAGAGGCGCTACAGTCCACCAATCACTGCATACAAGTCACAAATACAGAGGTTTTACAAGTAAAATGTTCATGATAATCGACTGGATCAGTATCCGAGATATTGGCTGTTAAAACCATACTCAACATACAACGGTCTTTCCCAGGATGTTGTATGTTAAAAGTATTGGATCCCAAAGCCTTAAAGGAACACATTATTGCCAACAAAAAGAAACAAACAAAAGAGCTGACAGCTAAAAAAAACCTTTGTTTCTTGCATCCACATTTTGGCAAATCCAACACTGAACCTGTTTCACGAAATTTGACAAGCAGTTTGCTAACTGTAGCATGGGAGATGGGTGGTCTCGTAGGGTATCTTGCATTGAAATCTGCTACAATGACCCGGGTACTGCGTTCACCAGACATCAACACAATTTCTATCCGCTCCTCACATGTCAACCTATGCAGCATGTCAATGGCTGTAAACAAAGAGAAACTTGTAAATAACTCATTAAAGAATAAAGTTACGTTAAAACCAAGCAAACCATTGTTTTTTCTTATGAAATTTTCAATAAGTTTGATGCGTTACATGACCCTCTTCCCATTGGAAAAAATAAAGTTGGATCCTAAATGGCTGACTTCAAAATGGCCACCATGGTCAACACCCATCTTGAAAAGTTTTCCCCCTCCCATATACTAATGTGCCAGAAACAGGAAGTTGATATCACCAACCATTTTTTAAATAAAAAGGGCCGTAAAAATAAAACTAAATAACTTTAATTGGTAGATATATAAAACAGCAGTCAACCCAAACACTCATATGAGTAATGAAAGACGGTACTTTGGGTTTCGTTGTGGTTATTCAACCATTCAGTCCAATTTAATCCAAGACTTCTGAGAAACTTCTCTTCACAGCCCCAGCAGGAGCTTAGCAGTGAGACCCTGGAGACCGGGCAGAACGTGTCGTGCACGTAGCACGTAGCGACGTTTCGGGGAGGCCCCTCCCCTTTTTCAAGCATACGTCAACCAGCCAGACTGATATTAATAGGGCTGGTCACAGGCACATATTTATCCTACAAAAAACATAAAAACACACAACAACAACAAAACATTTAAAATCACAAAAAAGCTTGAGACCAAATCCTCATTAATGCCTTTCGGAGCCATCGCATCCAAGCGTGTTATCCAAAAGGCTTCCCTTTGGAGCAGTTTTCTTTTAATTTTCAATGCTCCTGACATTTAATATGTTCTAAACACACACCAGTGTACATCTGACATAGTTATGCTTTTCCTTCGCAAAGTGGCGAGCCAATGAAGTCTCACCATAACATTTTCTTTCCCCATCAACCTGCAGGCTATCGCTCTGTTTAGATGTATATTGCTAATCACGGACTTATTCTCGGTCAATCTAAATTTTTTTAGGTCTGCTTGTCTGACCGACATACACCTTGCCGCATGGCATTTGAGCATATAAACAACCCCCTGGCTATCACATGTAGGAAAACCCCCCAATGAGATTGGAAAACCTTTCATCAGGGGATTTAAATTTTTTTTCCCCCTTTTAAAGATAGCTGCACAATGCTGGCATTTTCACAGGGGGATGTACCATTTTTAACCGTATTAAAGTGGCTTGCGTGTCCCTCTTTTGAGTATTCTTACGTAAATCTGTAGATATTAGGCGTTGTCCATTGTTTTACCTTTTCGATATCCCAACGTGATAGTCCCTAAACAAAGATCCAAATAT